>RJWM01031623.1:5889-22372 GCA_004363535.1 Dasyprocta punctata | reverse complement strand
ATGCCCAAGTTCGGCATGCCCGGCTTCAAAGCAGAGGGCCCCGAGGTGGATGTGACCCTGCCCAAGGCCGACATTGACGTCTCAGTGCCCAAGGTGGACATTGAAGGCCCTGATGTTAACATCGAAGGACCAGAAGGAAAGCTGAAAGGTCCGAAGTTCAAGATGCCTGAGGTGAACATCAAGACCCCCAAGATCTCCATGCCCGACATTGATTTACACCTGAAAGGACCTAAAGTGAAAGGAGATGTGGACGTTTCTCTGCCCCAACTTGAAAGTAACCTCAAGGGCCCAGAAATAGATGTCAAGGCTCCTGGTGTGGACATTGATGCTCCTGATGTCAATATTGAAGGTCCAGAAGCAAAAGTAAAGGGGCCCAAATTTAAAATGCCAGAGATGCACATCAAAGCCCCCAAGATTTCCATGCCTGACTTTGATTTAAATCTCAAAGGGCCAAAGGCAAAGGGAGATGTGGATCTTCCCCTACCTAAACTGGAAGGTGATCTCAAGGGGCCAGAGGTGGACATTGACAGTCCTGAAGGCAAACTCAAAGGTCCTAGATTCAAGATTCCTGATGTCCATTTCAAAACCCCACAGATCTCCATGAGTGACATTGATTTGAACTTGAAAGGACCTAATGTAAAGGGAGATATGGATGTTTCCATTCCTAAACTAGAAGGAGATCTGAAATGCCCTCAAGTGGACATGGACACTCTGGACTTGGAACTTCAGGGTCCAGAAGGGAAACTGAGGGGCCCCAGGTTCAAGATGCCTGACTTGCACCTCAAGGCCCCCAAGGTCTCCATGCCTGAAGTTGACCTGAATCTGAAGGGCCCAAGGCTGAAGGGTGATGTGGATGTTTCTCTGCCCAAAGTGGAAGGTGACCTCAAGGGCCCCGAAGTTGACATCAAAAGCCCCAAAGTAGACATCGATGTTCCAGATGTGGATGTTAAAGGCCCAGACTGGCACCTGAAGATGCCCAAGGTGAAGATGCCCAAGTTCAGCATGCCCGGCTTCAAGGCAGAGGGCCCTGAGGTGGATGTGACCCTGCCCAAGGCCGACATTGAAGTCTCAGCACCCAGGGTGGACGTTGAAGGCCCCGATGTTAACATAGAAGGACCAGAAGGAAAGCTGAAAGGGCCAAAGTTCCGGATTCCTGACATGAACGTCAAGGCCCCCAAGATCTCCATGCCCGACATTGACCTTAACCTGAAAGGGCCCAAAGTGAAGGGTGATGTGGATGTGTCTCTGCCCAAGGTGGAAGGTGAGGTTAAAGTTCCTGAAGTGGACATCAAAGGCCCCAAGGTGGACGTTGATGTTCCAGATGTGGATGTGAAAGGCCCCGACTGGCACCTGAAGATGCCCAAGGTGAAGATGCCCAAGTTCGGCATGCCCGGCTTCAAAGCAGAGGGCCCCGAGGTGGATGTGACCCTGCCCAAGGCCGACATTGACGTCTCAGCGCCCAAGGTGGACATTGATGTTCCTGATGTGAATATTGAAGGTCCAGATGTGAAAGTGAAGGGCCCCAAGTTCAAGATGCCTGAGGTGAACATCAAGGCCCCCAAGATCTCCATGCCTGATGTGGACCTGGATTTGAAAGCGCCTAAAGTGACAGGAGATTTTGATGTGTCCATTCCTAATGTTGAAAGTACTTTCAAAGGCCCCAGAGTGGATCTTCAGGGTCCAGGTCTGAATTTTGAAGGACGCGATGCCAAACTCAGTGGCCCTAATTTGAAGTTGCCATCACTGGACATATCTGCTCCTAAAGTAACTGTTCCTGATGTGGATTTGCACCTGAAAATGCCCAAAATTGGAGTTTCTGGTCCCAAGATAGAAGGTGGTGAAGTGAACCTTGAGGGGCCTAAGGTCGACCTGGAAGCTCCAAGCTTAGCCGTGTATGCGGAGGGCCCAGATGTTAACATTGAGGGCCCAGATGTGAAAATGCCCAAGTTTAAGAAACCCAAGTTTGGATTTGGAGCAAAAGGCCCTAAAGCTGACATCAAGCCACCCTCACTGGATGTGACCATGCCTGAGGCAGAGCTGAGCATGGAAACTCCTGAGGTTGGTGTTGGTGGCAAGGGCAAGAAAAGCAAGTTTAAGATGCCAAAGCTCCACATGAGCGGGCCTAAGGTGAAGGCCAAGAAGCAGGGCTTCGATCTGAATGCCCCTGGGGGCGACATTGACGCCAGTCTCAAGGCCCCCAGCGTGGATGTTGGAGTTGCTGGCCCGGATGCTGCACTCAGAGTTGACGTGAAATCTCCCAGAACCAAGAAGACCATGTTTGGGAAAATGTACTTTCCAGATGTAGAGTTTGATATTAAATCACCTAAATTTAAAGTGGAGGCCCCCCTGCCCAGCCCCAAGATGGAGGGTGCGATCCAGGCGCCCGATCTGGACCTCTTTTCTCCGGGGATCAGTGTGGAGGCTCCAGATGTGAAGGTGAAGGCCCCCAAGTTCAAGATGCCAGGTCTGGACATCTCAGGGCCGAAGATAGAAGGGGACTTGAAAGGCCCCATGGTGCATGCCAAACTGGGTGCACCGGATGTCACCGCGGAAGTTCCAGATCCTGAGGTCAGTGCTCCTGCCTTTGGCATTTCCAGCCCGCAGGCCTCCATGCCCGATGTGAATGTTGACTTGAAAGGACCAAAGATACAGGGTGACGTTCCCAGCGTGGGACTCCAAGGACCAGGCATAGATCTGCAAGGTCCAGAAACAAAAGTCAAGTTCCCCAAGTTTTCAATGCCCAAGGTTGGTGTCACTGTGGAGGCTGGGGGCGCTGCGGCTGGCGTCCAGCTGCCCTCTCTTGAGGGAGGCCTGAATGCTCCAGACCTCAGGCTCCAAGGGCCCAGGGTTGCAGTAACGGGGTCTGGTGTGGACCTGCCTTCCGCGAGCCTCTGTATGCCTGAAGTCTCTGGGCCCGACTTTGATCTGAACTTGAAAGGACCAAGTCTGAAGGGAGAGCTGGACACCTCCGTTCCCAGTGTGCAGGTCCATGGCCCAGGCCTGGCCCTCGGAGGTGGTGCCGGGAGGGTGCAGGTGGGAGGAGATGGCGTGAAAGTGCCAGGTGTTGAGGTTGGGGCCCCGGACGTGACACTGAAGGGACCAAACCTACAGAGAGACCTGGGCATCTCTGGTGACATCCGGTGTCCCAAGATCTCCATGGGTACTCCTGACCTGAGCTCAGAGGCCTCGGAAGTCGGAATTAAACTTCCCCAGATGAAGCTCCCCCAGTTTGGCTTCTCTACGCCAGGGTCCAGTGTGGATGTGGGCATCAGGGGGGCACAAGTCTCTGGGGAGCTCCAGGGTGTGGCTGTGAACTTGAAAGAGCCACGGCTCTCTGCACCCGATGTGGACTTGAACTTTCGGGGACCAAAAGTGCCAGGAAGCCTTGGGGCTGCCGGAGAGGCGAAAGGGGCTCTTCCGGGAGTCAGCGTTCAGGGCCTGGAAGGAAACCTGCAGGTACCCGGAGGCGGTGTGGACCTGCCTGGTGTGACAGTGCCAGTCCCGGCGGGGCACATTTCTGGTCCGGACATCCGAGGCGGCCTGAAGGGCTCTGGGCTGGACCTCCACAGGGCCACCCCCGAGGTCAGTGTGGTCTCCCTGGAGTCAGATTTTGGTGTCAGCTTGAAGGGCCCGAAAATCAAAGGTGGCATGGACGTGTCAGGGGGTGTCGGAGGCTCTGGGGCAGAGTGGAAGGGACCCCAGGTCTCCTCAGCTCACAGCGTGGGCCTTCACTTCGCGGGACCAAAGTTGGAAGGAGGTGTGAAAGGGGGTGAGCTCGGGCTGAGTGTGTCGGGGCCCCAGGGCCGTGTGGAGAGCGGGTCTGGAAGAGTAACATTCCCCAAGATGAAGATCCCCAAGTTCACCTTCTCCGGCCGTGAGCTGGTGGGTCGAGAGGTGGGTGTGGACGTCGCCTTCCCTGAGGCGGAGGCCCGCGTGCAGGCTGGTGCTGCGGAGGGTGAGTGGGAAGACTCTGAGGCGAAGCTGAAGAAGTCCAAGATCAAGATGCCGAAGTTCACCTTCTCCAAGGCCAAGGGCAAGGGCAGCACCGCAGGCTCCCCGGAGGCATCCGTCTCTGGGTCCAGAGGGGACCTGAAGAGCTCTGAGGCCAGCCTGGGCTCCCTGGAGGGAGACGTGGTGGTGGAGACGTCGTCCCCCAAAGGCAAGTTCTCTCTGTTTAAGAGCAGGAAGCCGAGGCATCGCTCCAGCTCCTTCAGCGACGACAGGGAGCTGTCTGCGCCCTCCACCCCTACGGGGACTCTGGAGTTCGAGGGCGGTGAGCTGGCCGAGGAAGGTGGAAAAGCAAGGGGCAGGCACGGCAAGCTGAAGTTCGGTACCTTTGGTGGGTTGGGGTCGAAGAGCAAAGGTCACTATGAGGTGACAGGCAGCGATGAGGAGGCAGGCAAGTTGCAGGGCAGCGGTGCGTCCTTGGCCTCGAAATCGCGGCTGTCCTCCTCCTCCAGCAGTGACAGTGAGACAAAGGTGGGCGTCCGGCTTCCCGACGTGGAGCTGGCACTGTCTGCCAAGGAGTAGCGGCTGCGCCTGCGCACATCCCTGTGTAGACCCAGCCTCGGAGGGTCGTGTGGAGAGGCCGGCAGCCTTGGCGGCGTGCAGCGCTGGCTGCCCTGGCGCCAGTGCGGCAGCTGTGTGGCCACCACCACCCTGGGCGCCCGGACAGCGCACTCCGTGAGGTTCCGTTTGCCGGCCCTGGGCAGAGCCAACAGTATTTGCCTTAAGATTTCAGTTTTCTTTCTCTGTTCTTTTTTTGTTTTTGTTTTTGTTTTTTTTTTGCATTGAACGCTGAGAGCTCCTGTTTACTAAGCAAGCTTTTGTGTTTATTATCCTCATTTGTAACTGAAGATTGTTAGTGTTGGGATGATGGAGACCCACTTTTTTTCATTGTAATGACTTTTGGGGCTTTTGTTGGTGAGGGAGGGTGGGGAGCAGCAGGGGGGCTGAGTCGTCACCCTCTTGGGATGGGCCCTGTGCCAGCGCCCACCCCCGTGTGGCCCGGAGCAGCTGGCACCAGCTCCCGGTGGTGGGGTGGGTGGCGGGCTGTCAGGACGGGGGAACTGGGATCCGTGTGCAGGTTACTCGGCCTGCTGGCCGGACGCGAGGGGCTTCCTTCCTGTGTTTTGTAAGGGAAAAGTTCCACTGGTGAGCACCATGCTCCTGATGATAGTTCTGGTTTCTTTTAACAAATGTTACTATGATTAAGAAAATTTCTGGCACTTTAATGGCAAAATTAATTGAGAATGTAAGGAAGTGGATGCTGTCAAGGTAAATAAAGCTGTTTATTAACTCTGATGTTCGTGCCTCGGCCTTCCATGTTTGAGGATGAGTTTGGGGCTCCTGGCTGTCTCGAGCAGCCCGAGTGTGGCCCCCGCGCGTGCGGAGGAACCCCTGCCCCAGGCCAGTGAAGGTGGGTGTTGGCACCTTGCTGAGGCCGGTGCATCTCAGACAGACTCCACGCTCAGGCGTGGTTTTGGAGAGGTTGGGACGAGTGTGGCTCAGCCTCCACTCTTGGCCTGGCTGCGAATGCTCAGGGCCTCAGGTGCCACCTGCCTGGCTTCCTCACTGAAGTGTGGATGTGATCTTGGGTTGGACACTGTTCTGGTCTCTGCTACATCCAGGTCTGGGCGGTGGAAGCCTCTTACTGCCCGAGCTCCTTGAGGTTCCTGGTCCACAGTGTGTGGGTGTAGGGGACATCTCTTTGCCCTGGGGGTGGGGCTCTGTGTGATCCCAGCTTGGAGGGCCCAGTGTCCTGGCACATGGTCCAGTGTGGCTCTGGAAAAGAAGTTGGGCATAGTTTGTCTGTCTCCGCCGACTTGGAGACCTGGACAAGACCTCTCTGTGCCAGCCTCGGTCTTCTCACCCTGAGATGAGGACGGCATCGCAGGACTGAGGCCCTGTAGGTGTGGAGTGGTGCGGGTGTGGTCGAAGACGCCCAAGTCGCAAGTGTGTATGGCCACTGCCTTGGATTCAGGCCCTCTGCACATACACCACGAGAGGTCTGGGGCGGGGACCCAGGGCTAACCGTGAGAGTCTTTCATGCCTCACGGGCATCTCACACAGCTGCAGATAATCACGTACAGTATTTCATGTAGTTTTGTGCATTGAACAAGTCCTGGTGCAGCGTTCTCCTGCTGTGCCTCAGGTTCATGCTCTGGATTTCAGGTGTTGGAGAGGCGGGGCTGGGGCTGCTCCCCAACCCAGACCTGGGGTGTGCAGGAGTAGAGAAGGGTCTCCGCAGGTGGCTAGGGCCCTGTGGAGCAGAGTGCATCTCCCTCCTGGCTTTGCGGGCCACACCCCCCTCACTGTAGCCTCTTCGGGCTCCCTGTGGTGGGGTTTGTGAGGGCCATGCTGCGGGTGCCCTGACTACATAGACGGCCCCAGGGCTCTGGGGACTCTGTCCTTTCTGAGCTTGGAGAGGGCTGGGTGGGTGAGTGGGGTGATACCACTTGGGCCAGGGGGTCCCAGGTTTGTCTTCTGTGGACTCCACACACAGACAGTGACCAATGTGAAGCCCGGAAGCCTCAGGTCCCGGTTAGGATTCATCTTGCAGGGCTGGTGAAGCTGGTGCCGGGTCCCCAGGTACATGGCTGGGGACGGTGAGGCTGGTGCTGGTCCAGGTCCCCTGGCCGGGCCAGACAGGTGTCGGGGGCTGGGGAAGGCAGGCAGGATGCTCCTCGGCCTCACTGCTGTCCCCTCCTGCAGTGACCACACCGCAGCCAGCAGGGCCTCCCTGTCCCCACAGTGACCGTGCCACCTGTACTGGCCAGCCTGTGCCCTGTTACCCCAGGGTCCTCTCTGAGGCCTTGGCTCCTGCCTTCATAGTATCCGTGGCCCTCAGTCCTCCCTGAGGTCCTCCCAGCCCAGGCAGCACAGTTGGGGCGTGGCCCTGCTGGGGAACATTTGCATCTGTCAGGGTCCCCATTGCCCCAGGTTCCACCCGAAAGCATCAGCCTGAGGCCAGAGCTGGGAGCTGGGCAGGGGCAGGGGGACCCCAGGACAGGGGCCTGGCTGCACGCCTGGGCCTGGAGGGAGCAGGCAAAGAGCACAGGAGAGGGAAGTAGGGCCGCGATGCAGGTGTCCGGCCCTGGGGACACAGGACAGGTGGGGCAGGAGGGTCCTGGAGGTGACCTGCTCAGCTGCCTGTGAACCCAGCTACTCTGGATGCTGAGGCAGGAGGATCCACAGTTTGAGGCCACTTGCACAACTTAGCAAGAACTCAGAAGAAGCACCGATGTAGGATCCCCGGGAGGCCCTGGCCGTGGGCACTCAGGTCTGTGCATGAGCCCGGGATTGCGCTGGGCACGTGGCGTGGAATCCTCTGCAGTCCCGGCCGCTCCAGGCCTCCACAACCTCCTTGGAAGCCCGACAGCTGTGTGTGTGTGTGCTCGGGAGCTGTCTGATGAGCTGTGAGCAAAGGCAACACGCGTGAAACTGCTGGCTCCGGCCTGCAGACAGAAGGGGTGCACCCACCAGGACCCCAGGGGCCGTGCCATGACTCCGTCACACACCCTTCTGTCCCTTACTAGACGCCACCCGCCGTCTGGGAAGTGTTCTCTGGGACATGCAGCAGGTGTGTAACAAGTTTCTCTCTCCCTTTTTTCTGTTTTTTTGAGAAAGGGTCGGCCTGCAACTTGTGATCCTCCTGCCTCAGCCTCCTGAGTGGTGGGATTAGAGGCATGTGCCACCTCCCCTGGCTTCTCCTTTTTCAAGTGTATTCGAGGTTGAAACCTTCAGAGAAGCATTGAGACTGAGTCTATGCTACCACCCCCTGCTCTGATCCCCACAGTAGTTGACATTTCCCTCCATCTCCCTATAGATGTCATTGTTACTGTTTTGAGGTGTTTTTGAGACAGTCTCCCTATGTAGTGTAAATTGGCCTTGAACTCTTGTTTGGTAGCCCAGGCTTTCCTCGAAATCAATCCTCCTGCCTCAGCCTCTTGAGAGCTGGAATCACAGGTGTGCGCCCCCACACCCACCCAGAGGTAATTATTGTTCTTGCTGAATCCTTGGAGAGTTAACTGCATCATAACTTCACTGTACGGTGTGATTCCAATATTATAACTAAATTCAGAAAACCTTGTTATATTTTGTTATGGAGCCCATATTTAAACTTCTCAATTGCCCCGATAATTTCCTTCATAACAATTTTTCTTTTAAAATCTTCCAGGGAGGCTTCAACTGTCCCTAATCCCACCTGGCATTTAGCACTGGTCTCTGGATTTTTTCGCTCGGTCAGAGTCTGGCTGTGTCGCCCAGGCTGGTCTCAGACTCTCTGCGCCCCTCCTGTCCAAAGCGCCAGGCGGACTTGGCAGCCCCGATGCCGGCTCAGTTTCAGGACTGCCACTTTGCCCTGGCGTCTCGTAGGACATCCCTTGGCTTGTGTACTGCTGTGCAATTCCGGGGATCTGGGGTGCCAGGCTGGCTCCCTCAGGGCTCAGCCCCCAGAGGGGGACAGTTTCAGTTCCGCAGCAAGTGCCCTCTCCGTTAACATCTGACCTTGTTTTTCTATTGGAATCAACAAGCAAAACGCCCAAGTTTGGGGGAGCTGATTTCACAAGCTGGCTTTGGGGGGCAGCTGGGGCCTGGGCCTTGTAGCACAGAGCCCTTGGCGGCCTCGGGGTGGCACGAGGGCTGTGCTGTTTACTGGCTCTCAGCAGCCACGGTGCTGTGCAGAGGCCAGCGTTCTGCAGCCTCCACACAGAGCCGGGAGGGAGCCCAGGCGCATCCTCCCTTCGGACCTGAGTCCACGGCTCAGCCAGGGAAAGCAGCGGGCTCCGAAGGAAGCCAGGTCTTTGGGCTGGAGCCCCAGGTCCCCAGGCTTGCTGGCGGGCTTTCTGCCTAGGGAGGAAAGCCTATTTTTCTTTTGCAGGGCGCCCCCCTGAGGAAGCCGGGGTCTCCAAGGGGAGGATCAGGAAACAGGGCTCTCTCGAAACCTGAGGGTCCTGTGCAGTTTGAGAGGCTGAGAGCCCGGCAGCAGGGAGGACCCGGGGCAACGACAGTGACGGCGTGGACCTGTTTCTCGCTGTGGCTGCGGGAGGCCCGGGCTCTCCCTGCTTCAGTTTCCCAAAGTGCAAGGTGACGCGAATCAGCGGGCATAAAGGCTCGGGGTGCAGGAAACGCGGGGTGAGCCGCCCCTGCCCGACACGAAGCTGCCGCCAGCCCTAATGCGTGCGTCGCGGTGAAGGGCACGTGGCCAGGGCTGGCACACATGTGTCTGAAGGACCGGGGGTGATGAGTATTGAGGAGATTCACGGCAGTGTCTTTTACTGTAATGAATTTTTAAGGTAAGCATTCACCATATTCTTTGACCAGCCCTCACTGATGAAGCGTTCCCGGCAGATCCTGTCAAATGCCAACACGAGTGTGTCCTCAGCCACTTCATTCCCCGGATCTGGCGCCGTGCGACCCCCAGATCTTCCCCAAGGTCACGGTGACCAGGCCAGGTCAAAGTCCAGAATCCACTGGACATCGAGTCTGCCCAGACAGCACACCGAGGACGCCAGACAGGAACGAGGGCGCCAGAGTTGCTGCCGGAAGTGGTGGGGTCGATGGACCAGTGCGCTGTCAGTCAGGGGAGGGTTCTGAGGCGGCTCATGTCATACGATTTTTTTGAGACAGGGTCTCACTATGCAGTTCAGGCCGGCCTTGAAATCCGGGTGACATTCCCGCCTCAGCCTTCCGACTGCTGGGATTACGGGCTTGCAACGCGGCGTCCGCTGTGTCACGCATTTCAAAAGTGCAGCTTCCGCGGGCTTTGCGATCACACCTCGTGCGTGCCGTGCCGACTTCGCGCCACGCACTGTGTGTCGCACTTTCTCTCCGGGGTCCCACAGCGGCCCCACGAGGGCGGCGTCGGCTTCCACGGCTCGGAGAGGCCGCGGCCTCGCACGGTCGGGTCGGGTCGGATCGGGTCGAGGTGGGGCGCTGCGCCGCTCAGACAGAGTTTCCGGGCGCCACCCGCCTCCCAGGAGCCCATGCAACGCGGCGCCGCGCCCCGGGATACCCACCGGAAGCCGGTGACTCGCGGGCGGGCGGGGCTGAGGACGGCCCCGCCCCTGCCCGCCACGGTTCCGCCAATCCTCGCGTGTCTGGCCCTATGCGTCACCTGTTGCCGGGCAGATTCCTACATCGCGGAGCGGGTCCGGGGGCCTGGAGCGCGTCCGCCCGGAGTGGGACCCTCTGGCGGGCAGCGAGGACGAGGGTGAATCCTGGAACCGGGCTGTGTCCCGGGTGCGCCACGCGGCTTCAGCTCTCGCAAGGAGGGCGGCTCGCTCCTCTCACCGTCGGAATTCTTGAACAGTAATGCTTTGAGCCTAGGTCCTCAATTTTTTTTCCCCAGTGCCCAGGATGGAGCCGCTGCCTGCTCTGTTTAGAATTTAATTCCGACATGGATCGTTCTGAGCCGCCCATGATATAGGAAAAACGATCTTAGACCTCCAAATGATATAGGGGAATGAAATGCCCAACCTACTATACGTCTGGCGCGAGTTCGTTTTCTCTAAAAATCGAACTCCTAAATGAATTTTAGGAACAACGGAGGGTTTTGCAGCACCGGGGAGCAAACTCACATCCTCGCGCCTTTCAGACAGGCGCTTAAGCCACTGAGCCAAAGTCTGGGCCCTGATTTTCTGAGGCAGGGTTGCACTATGTAGCTCAGGCCAGTCTTGTGCTTGCGTTGTAGCCCAAGCTGGTCTCGAACTCACAACGCTCCGCCTACCTCAGCCTCCCAAGTGCTGGGATTAAAATCATGCGCCACCGCGCCCGGCTAAGAGCAGAATATTGAGAGAAAGAAAGCTTCTGTCTGAGGGACAGAAGGGGGCCCAAGTGGGTTGCCAAAGACTGTCATATTTAGGGACTTTTATAGAGTAAAACCATGATGGGGAAAACTGGGAACTCGCAAGGCAGACGGACATAAGGTGGGACATAACCATGGTTAACCAATAAGATTAATTGCTCAGGTAGAATTAATTAAATCAAAGACAAATTGGGAAACGAGTCACGTAGTAAGCGGGGATGCTTAAGGACAATGACTCTTCCTGTCAGAGGGTGGGATGCTGACTCCTGACTTCCTCAGGGTGATATAGAACTATTTAGAATATCAATCCTTACCATTTGGGTGTATTTGTTTTGCCTTTTGTCTTGATATCTGGCCTGCAGCAAGAGACGTGTGTGTCTCTTCCAAGGTCGCCAAGAACTCTGGTTCTCTGTGCCGGTTTCCTTGAGGGCCTAGCCCTGTCTGACTGCCTATAGCATTTCTGTCTAACTCAGCTGCCTGTAACACACAGGCGGGGTGTGACTTTGCATCCTCCTGCCTCAGCCTCCTGGTTTGAAGAGGGAGCTGCAGCCGTCTGGTGAAGGAGCACGCGCCCTCTACACCCTTGTTGGTGACTGCTGTTTATTTTGAAGTCATTGCTATCCCTGAAAATGAGAAACCACACAGGATTGTTTAGCACGAGGCAATTGAAGCCCATATCAGCGGGGCTCCCTGATGGAGGCTCCAGCCCCAACCCGGCCGGGCGCGGTGTGCCCTGTGAGGAGGTGGGGGTCGGGGCCCTCCCACTCACGGGACCTGTGTGCCTGTGACTTGTGGGGGACTCGTGGGGTGGCTGGTGCTGACTCTGTCCTCACTGAGTGGGGCTTGAGCACTGCCTAACCTGCGTCTGTCAGTCTGTCCGTTCTCAGGGGAGGGTGACCGAGCCCTGGGCGCCTGTAACCCTCAGAGGCCATCTTCAGCCTCTGTGGCCTCTGTGCCTGGCTGCCAGGCCCAGCTACCTTCCGAGGCGTCCCTGCCTCTGCTCAGGGTGCAGCCTGCCCAACTGTCAAGGCCGTGGGGTGGCAGCTGGTGCTGGGGGCTTTGTTACGGGAAAATTCCCAAGCCAAACCGAGCCGAACTAAACTGAACTGAAAGGAAGACTTTTTGCGCCAAGGAGGTAAGAAGGCAGCGTTTAATCTTTACACAGGTGGACTGCTGGATCTTCAGCTAGTGAATTTGCGGGATAATTCCTCAAAGGCAACAGCGCAACGCTCCACCTGCTTCAGCCTCCCAAGTGCTGGGATTAAAGGCATGCGCCACCACGCCAGGCTAACAGCGCTGAATTTAGGAAGAGTTTAATTTGTATAAATTTAGAAGTGGGAGGTACAAAGCGAGTGACAAAATGTCACGTAATCGGTTACATGCACTGAGTCACGCACTGACAGGCAGACTGATCTAGAAACAACAGAAACACCCCAGGAGCCAGGGGAGGGGCCCTGCGGAGCGAGGCAGTGAGGGGCATCACCGCAACACAGGGGCAGCTGGGGAGGGGCCCTCGAGTCGGCCCAGGGCGCCCTGAGGCACAGACAGGTCCTCTGACTCAGTGCCCCTCGGAGGCCGGCAGCTGGGCTGTGGACACCATCACGGTCAACTGAATTCAGCAGCAGCTTGGTCAGAGGAACTGACTGATCGTGAAATACCTGTAAGTTTGCCATCTTATAAATGTGTTCCTGTATTATAATTGTGCCCCAACAGGAGGACTGCAGGTGAGGATGGAAACTGGGCAGGCGGGCAATAGAGTGCTGGGCCTGGGTTGTGTGACTGGGTCTTCTGATTCCCTGTTCATTAGCCTTATTTTTAAGAACTGTTTTTTTGCAGTGGTACACGCCTAGCTGCTTGGCAGGAGAATTGCTTGAGTTTAGGAGTTTGAGACCAGCGTAGGCGACATTAGCAAGATCTGTCTGGAAACAAAAGTATTAAAATGAAGCACAATTTTATGAGGTTGAATGCCCTGAGCAAGCTTTGTTTCTTTTTTTTGCAAGCTTTGTTTCATTGAAGGAGTAGAACAGCACCTTGGTGTCACCCCTCCCCAGCTGCTTACCCTGAAGGGCCAGCCAGGGTGTGACAGCTGTGTTTTCCCCGAAGCTGAGTGAGGCTGCTTTGTATATATACACCCAGGGCTTTTTTTTTTTTTTTTTTGCGGCACCAGGGATTGAACTCACAACCTCACGCCTGCCAGGGCAGGCGCTTAAGGCACTGATCCAAACTCCCAGCCCTGGTTTTTTTGAGGCAGGGTCGCACTATGAAGCTCAGGCCGGCCTTGTGCTCCGCGTTGTACCCCAAGCCGGCCTCGAACTCACAGCGCTCCACCTACCTCAGCCTCCCGAGTGCTGGGATTAAAGGCGTGCGCCACCACGCCCGGCTGAACCCAGGGCTTTTACAGTGAACTACTTTTCTAGTCTTTTTTTTTGGTGGCACCAGGGATGGAACCCAACCTCATGCCTGCCAGACAGGCGCTTAAGCCACTGAGCCAATCTCCCAGCCCTAGTTTTTTGAGACAGGGTCGAACTATGTAGCCCAGGCTGGCCTTGTGCTCGTGCTCGCGTTGTAGCCCAAGCCAGCCTCGAACTCACAATGCTCCTCCTACCTTGGCCTCCCTAGCGCTGGTATTAAAGGCGTGCGCCACCACACCCAGCTCCTTTTTCTAGTCTTTTTAAATGTTTATTTTAGGGCTGGGGATGTAGCTCAATGGTGTAAGCACCTGCCTGGCAAGCGTGAGGTTGTGAGTTTGGTTCCTGGTACCAAAAAATAAGTAAATGTTTACTTTGATGTAGATTCTTACTAAATCACCGTATTTCCCAGGTTGAACTCAAACGTGTGCTCCTCCTGCCTCAGCCTCCCAAGTGCTGGAATTACAGGCGTGCACCACCACACCCAGCCTAGATGATCCTCTAGTTTGAGTTCCAGGGCGTGAACCAGTTTTGACGGCTCAGAGGTCACTTGGATTTTACAAATTGCTGGGCAATCAAGCTGCCGACCACGCCTGTGTCTTGGGGCTCTGCGTGCCCGCACGCAGGCGGGAGGGGCAGGCTGGGGACCTGACTCCTGCTGCTGTGAACCCTGGCGGGGACAGGCTCTCCTTGTCTGCGTGCCCGGCCTCAGGAAAGCCGTGGCCGGCTGTGATCTGGGGGAGACACCTTGAGAGAGGCGCCCGGGAGAGGCTGGCAGTGGCTGCTGCTCCTGCCGCCCGAGAAGCCTGCACTTCCTGTCCCAAGTGGCTTGTGTGTGGTATCCCCCCTTCCCTGAAGCACAGCGGTGTGGCTCTCGGGGCAGCTATAAGCTCAGTGCCTCCTTCTCCGTCCCGGTTCAGCTCGGTGTGGACAGGAAGCAGAGGAGCCAATGGAGACCACGGGGGAGGGGCTGGCTGGCTGCCCCGGTCTGCGCCAAAGCCTGGCACCTCTGCCACCGTTCTTTGGCCAGAAGAGGCAACGGAAGCCCAGCTGTGTGGTGCCCCTGCCCCAGGGCTGTGTGATGCCCCCGCCTGTCTCCCAGAAGCCTCAGAGTGCAGCCCAGAGTCTGGCTCGGCAGCGCCCAGCAAATCTCTGCTGCAGGAATTGCCACCGGGTAGTCACAGCTGGCAGAGTGCATCCCACCTGGCACAGGCTCTCGGGCAGGTGGGCAGGTCAAAAGCTGATATCCCGAAGACTGATTGATTGATCTGCAGTACTGTGGATTGAACCCAGGGCCTTCATATTGAGCTACTTACCCAACCCCTTTGCCCACTTTTTTAAAAACATTTTTTGGGACAGAATCTCATTAAGTCACTAAATTGTTCAGACTGGGTTTAAACTTGCAATCCTTCTGCCTCAACCTCCAGAGTGCTGGGGTGACAGGTGTGTACCACCATACCTAGTTTAATTTTTAATTATTCCACAGTGAATTTCTTTATTTCTTAATTTCTTTAGGTTTTTTTTTTTTTTTGAGACATGGTCTCACTATGCAGTTCAGGCTGGCCTTGAACTCACTATGTAGCCCAGGCTGGCCTCGATCTCATGGTGATCCTCCTGCTGGGATCACAGGCGTGTGCCACCACACTCAACTCTCTTTTCCTCTTCTCCTTCTCCTTTTCCTTCTCCTTTTCTTGGTAAGTTCAGACAGTAGAGGGGAAGTTCCTCTGTCTGTCCCACCCCATTGCACCGCCTTCTCTCCATCCTGAGCGTCGGTCGATTGGCTTTGTGACCTGAAACTCATCCTGGGGTCGCTCTGCACGGACAGTGCTGACTGCACTCCTCCCCGCAGAGTGGCGCACAGTAAGGAGCCCTCCGCTGCCGTGACTGTGGACACCGCTGCAATGCGGGCCGGGCAGCTGCTGAGATGGCCAGCGGTGCACACCTGCTGCCAGGCAGGTTCACGCCTCCTGCTTCCGGGCACGAAAGCCTGGCTCCTTAGTAGCCGGTCCGTCCTCAGGTCCCTTCTTGTCCGCCAGCCTCCGGGCCCTCACGGTCCTCTCCTGGGGGCACTAGGGGGACCACGCGGTGTGCCGGAGGCTCCAGTGCCCCTTTCTGATGCCAGCGGTCGGGGTCTCCAGCTGCTCAGTGCTCACCCTGAGCTGGTCAGGGCTTGGAGAGCTGTGGGGTCACGGCCTCCATCTGCCCTGGTCAGCCTCCCCCCCAGAGGGGCTCTGAGGACTCCTGGTGCCACAGCCTCTGCACGCGGCCTGCGGTGGGCGCCATCCGCGCGCCTGCCGGCCTCCCCTTCCGCCCGCTCTGAACGTCTCGGCGGGTGCTGCTGGGTTTGCTCTTCGTCCGGCTCTGATGGTTTTGAGCCCCTGTGGAGCTGCTTTGGGCACCTCAGAAGCTCTCCTGGGCTGGGTCCAGGTCACCCCTCGCCTGCCTGGTTTCCCACTGACGGCTCTGGGCACCAGCTGGAGCCCGAGGCCGGCAGCCCGCCGCGCCTGGCAGCGTCGCCCGTCCTTGGCCTCCACAGTGGCTGCGATGCCGGCACAGGCCGAGAGGTGAGGGCCCAGCCGATCTCGCGTTTGCTCTGGCTGGCCTGTGCCGCTGAACGGAGCTGGGTGTGTGTCCCAGTCCCTCACTCGCCTGGCCGCTGCGGCGTCTGCGATGCCGTTACCTCTAAAACACTGCGCTGTGGGCCGGGCGGTTAAGGAACCCGACCCTAAGTGATCCGGGCCATGTTTCTGTGAGGTCGCTTCTCACCGTGAATACGCAGGCAGCTGTGGTGTGGGCTTTTCTCTGCTTTCTCTCAAATCTTCTTGGAAACTCGCAGCTCCCAAGTAGATGGCATGGGGTTGGGGTGTGGCTCACAGCGCCAGGTCCCCTGCTCAGCTCTGCCATTGTCTTCCCTGTGACACAGCACAGCCCGGCGTGCCTCGAGCCCGTCCGCCCGTGTGAGGCAGGCGGCGCCACCTGCAGCTCCAGAGCTGTGAGCAGTCCGGCGTGGGTGCGGCGTTAGGGACACAGTAAGCGATGATGCGTCTGCTGGAGGGAAGAATGTTCCTTTCCCTGGTTATTCGGACTCATCCTGAGATTTGTTTCAAAACAATAAATTGAAATCAAGGGAAAGTTGTCAAGTGTTTGTTTTGGTTTTTAGAGACAGGGTCTTGCTGTGTAGTGCAGGCTGCACTTGAACTCACTTATGAAGACCAGGCTGGCCTCAAACTCTCAGAAATCCTCCTGTCTCAACCTCCCAAGTGCTAGG
>RJWM01031622.1:0-22230 GCA_004363535.1 Dasyprocta punctata | reverse complement strand
GCAGCGGGGCTCCTCGGTGAGCCTGCTCCACACTGCCCGCGCTGCCCCTCCGCTTCCTTGGGCCCGTGCACATCCCGAGGCGCTTCTCCTGCACCACACGCCTCTCCCTGGGTCCCATGGCTGTGTCACCATGGACAGCGGGTGCGGGTGTCCTGTGGCCAGGTGGTCACCCTCCTCCCAGGTGCACCCTGGCTGCCCCAGGCCCCTTCTCCTTCCCTCCCCATGCCCCACACCGCTCTGCTCAACCCAACTCTTTTGCCCATCTGGACGCGCACTCCAGAGTCCTAGGACTCTGTCTCTTGGTTTACCCAGAAATGGAGTTTATGGGGTTTTAAACCTATCCCCTTTCCTTCAGTGTGACTTCCGGGAGACATAGAAAAATGTCCACATGCAGCTTTGCACATCTTGAAAGCCATGGATTATTGAACGAGTCACACTATTCTGGGACTGTGTCCTCCTGGGATTTGGCAGTAAAGGATTTCCGTGGGGTGCAGCGGCTGCGGCAAGCACCGATTCAGGCAGGGACAGGAAGTTAGCTTGGTTAACGGTGGCAGTGCAGTCAGACAAGGAGGGGACGTGTCTCCTATGGCTGAAGGCGATGCCACTGTGACTGCTGTCTTAGCCCAGCTCTGATGACTCCAAGGAAACAACTGCAGAGGAGCCACTAGGACAATGCGAAGCAAATGTCCCCAGGCACAGGCAGCCCCGCAGGGGCAGAGACACGGGTCATCCATGATGCCAGGTGCAGCTGACAGAGTGGCCAGTGCCACAGCTGTCCTCTGTCAGGGTCTCCAGCCTGGGGTGGTGGCTGCAGTGTGGTTGTTCTCCAGTGGCCTGGGCTGTTCCCGTCTGGAAGCAGATAGCAGGGCACTAGACCAGAGCCATGGGGCTCCTGTGTCCCCGTGATATGCTTGCTGGGCCACTCAGACTCTCTGAGACCGGTGCAGGTGAAGGCTCTGGGATTCAGGCATTCATTGTGGACATCAGGAGCGGGCAGTTCTGCTACATTTCACAAATGATGTCCCAGCCACGCAGGCACAGGCGGCCAGCTCAAAGTCCCTGAGGTGTGATGCTGGCCGGGTGGCCATGACACGAGCTGGGGGTACCGAAGCTCCTCTGGCCCCCCTTCCTGGCACCCGATCCCAAGTGATGATTGCGATTGTTCAAAACAATTACAATGAAGCTTCTCTGTGAGTTTCTGGCCTCTTCTGTGACTAGGGGAAGTCTTGTGATCCAGGTCTCATCCGTGAGACTTAAGGGAAAGATTGAATGACTGGGCAAAGTTCCTGGGGGTGTTTTTTTTTGTATTAAAAATGAAAAACAAAAAAATTAAAGATGTGGCTAGCATGAATCCTCATTTCTTTCTTTCTTTTTTTTCTTTCTTTCTTTCTCTCTCTCTCTTTCTTTCTTTTAAACAGATGAGTCTTTTAATAGAAAAAATCAGGCAGGCATGAAGTTGCGAATTCAATCCCCGGTGCCAAAAAAAAAAAAAAAAAAAAAGAAGAGAAAAAATCGCTCATACAATGAACAGTAGCAACACACATCTCTGGGAATCCAGATGGCATTGAGCTTCAGTTCTCCACCTCGCCAGTCGGCCTGTGCACCCCCGCAGCCCCCCAGCTGGTCTCTCTCCTGTGGCTCTAGTGTTAGCTGCTCCTGGGGCTTTGTGTTCTCCTGCTGCATCTTCTTCACTTCAGAAGCAAATGGCCACAGCCTGTGGAGTCAGTGCAGCTGGCCTTGATGGAAATCACAAAGTGTCTTCCATTACATAGGAAGGTGTGGGTGTTCAAGGCCACAATCCAGGCTTGATCTGGCTGGGCCACTTTGGCGAAGGTAACATGCACCATTGTGGTGAGCGTGCGGTGTTTGTGTGGGTGTCCAGCGTTCTCATTCACAGGAGTAACGTTGGGCCTCTTCTTGGCCAAGTTGATTAAATCACGGCCAGCACAGGGGGAGAACTCAACTGCATAGACGAGAGCATCCGGGCCTCCGATGGCGGAGACATGGGGGACTGTGGCACCAGGGCCGCCCCCAGGTACAGCCCCTTTGCCCCGGGCTTGATGTGGCTCTGGTCCACACACTAAGTGTCGCCGCAGCCAGTTTGGAGCTGAAGGGGCTCCAGGCTTGGTATTCAATTTTGTCATCTCCTTCCAAATGGAGATGCTCTTCTCTCCATAAACAGATTCTCCAGGGACCAGCTTCTTGGTGACGAGCACATCTTCCTTCCCACCACAAATGCAGGCGCCCGCATGCTGGCGAGGCTCCACCTTCGCATTCGTCCCCGACTGGTTTCCTCTTTTTTCTCCCCAGTTGCCATCATGGTTGCCACCAGACTGGAAGCCTCCACCCTATCCTCCGTCACCATCTCCACAAAGATGGAGAGGTCGCAAGGGGTGGGAGGACAAGGAGGTTTAAGACCAGGGATTCTCTCCTCAGTATTCTGCCTGCTCGATGACCCCAAGTCAGTACTCATGGGCCATTGTGGGAGGTGCCACAGGTGCCTGCAGAGAAGATAAATTTTTGTCACCAAGGTGCGCGTCGCCGCTAAGGCTGGGCAAGACCGTGCTCTGCCCTCTTGTTTCAGCTCCCAGGCTGTGTGGTAGCAGCATTTTCCCACTTCTCCGGTGCCACAGCCTCGACTCCTGTGTGCTCTCTGCCAGTTTCGCTGTGTCACACGGCCTGGAGCTCAGCCACGTGCAGAGACCACGGCCTCCCGCAGCTTCCTGCAGGCCGGCGGTGACACTGTGGACCGTGGGGTCCATGGGAACGGATGAACGGCGCGTGTTAAGTAAGGCGTATTTAAACAGAGACATAAAACAAGGCCATCTATTGATCAGTGAGAAAATCGTTGCTCCCAGCAGCTTGCAGGACTGTAACCCTGGGTTCTCCTAGGAACGAGGCTCAATAACTTAGTATTCACAGGACTTCATGGGACATAATTTCTGGAAATAATGAGACTCGACTGTAGATGTTCTTAGGGAGGTGAAGGCTGGCAAGATGCCATGGTGACAAGGATTTCGGGATGTAGAAGGGGTGCCCTGCCACACAGTTTAACCGGCCGGCGATGGGGCGGGGGTGGGGGTGGGGGCAGGGCTCGAAAGATGGAAGTGTGATAATATATTATTTTCTTTTGCAGTACTGGGGTTTGCATTGAACTATATTCCCAGACCTTCTTTATTTTAAGACAGGGTCTCACTAAGTCAGCCTAAGTTGCTTAGGCTGAACTCAAAATCATGATCCTCCTGTTTCAGCCTCCCAGAGTGCTGGGATTACAGGTAGGCATCACTGCCCCCAGCTCAGAAATAAGATTATAAAAGAAGTAGAAGGACATGGCCTCAGTATGAGGTGTGATGGGAAAATATGGTGAATGTTTAAATTTTTTAAAATTCTTACAGTAAAAAACTGATTGCCATTAATCCCCCTCAAAATTCTCCTCCTTGTTTTTCTTTTTTTTTTTTTTTTTTTTTGACACAGTCTCACTCTATAGTATATGCTGGCCTTGAACTCACTATGTAACCCAGGCCAGTCTTGGACTTGTGATCATCCTGCCTCAGCCTCCCAAGTGCTGGGATTATAGGCATGTGCCACTATACCTGAATTCTTCCCCTTGTTTCAGACACACTTATCCCATCATACCTGGCACTTTCTGAAGCAGTTCTGGAAGTGCTCTTTCATGAGTGTCTTTAGTTGCACTGTCCTGGCTGTGATGAAGTCCTGAATCAGTTCCCTTCCATAGTTATTTTGACTTTAGGGGAGAACCAGAGGCCAGATTGGGTGAATCCGGTGGGTGAGGACACGCTGCCATGCTTTTACGAGCTTGCCCTTCTGTTGGATGGCCTGCGGCAGCAGCATTCATTGGAGTTTTTTGATCATACCTAGTAAAGATGCTTGGGAGGGAGAACTTCCATAACTGCTTCAGGAAGTGGCAAGAATGATGGGATAAGTGTGTTTGACACCAGGGGGAGTATTTTGAGGGGAATTCATATCAATGTATCTTTTACTCTGGTGATTTTTTAAATTAAACATGCACCATATATTTTGATCATAATACACACCCATGCTGTGACCATGGAGGTCAGTGCTTGAATGTGAATTTCATTGATTCAGCCTTCCCTGTGACCAGGATGACAGATGCGACAACTCTTTGCTCTCCACAGAGCCTAAGTCCCATAAGCACCATTGTTGACCCATCTGATGCCTCTTTATTAGTAATTATTAATAGGGAACAAAGCTTGCTCTACAATGGTACACTCTTGTAACCCCAGCACTCTGGGAGGCTGAGGCAGGAGGATCACTAAGTTCATGCCCAACCTGGGCAACTTAGTGACACTCTGTCTCAAAATAAAAAAGCAAAAAAGGGCTGGGGATGTAGCTCACTGTGGAGGTCCTGGGTTCATTCCCCAGGATGAGAGAAAAAAAAAAAATTCCCAGAAGATAGAAGACAGAAATTTAGCAGCTCTGTAGTGGGAAGGACAATTTTGAAGTGAGGGACTGAGAACCCTGGGAAGTAAAGAGGATAAAGTCCTTTTCTCCTTACCTTAGTTCTGGACTTGGACATCTGAAAAGGAAGCACTACCCTAGTCTCCGCCCTGCCCAGCCAAAGAACTAAAAAGATTGTGACCCTGCAGAGACTGGGTGAGCTGAGAGTCCAGGTGAGAAGCGTGATTTTCTGCTATTGGAATCAGCACTGCTGCTCAGCTTGGCATTCATCTGGAGATATAATGAACGCAGGGAGAGAGAGGAGAAGAGCGACCACTACAAACCCGGCAGCAAGAGCCGCATCAGAGCCGGTCACAGACCTCAGCAGGGGAGGGGAAAACCAGTCCCCAAGGCCCAGAGCCACCACAAAACGAAACGCACAGCTCGACTGCGGCTTTCTACGGAGATGAGCGATTGTTCATCTGCCCGCAATAAAATAAGAACATCACATAAACAAGACTCAGTGTCTTAAAAAATGAAACCATTAGTGTAACTGCATATGCCGCTCGTCCCTTCCCTCCTGAAACGTGTGAAAAATTCCTTCTCCTGGCCCAATTAGGATCGCCTAGCACTTGCGCAAGAGATGCTACTTATTATGGGTGACAACATAATGCTAAAAAGTCACTTAGAAATAAAACTCCAGCTGTAATCATTTGGCTGAATAAGACTCCCTGGCTCTGGCAGCCTCATATATTTCGTAAAAGTCTTCCTTTTATAAGGATTTACTATTTATTACTGGGCACCTGTGGCCAGGAATCTCCATCCGGAGCTTGGTGAGCTTGAGATGCCCGAGTCTTTATTATCCTCAAAATCAATTTTGTCTTTGAGTCCCCGTCCTTGCCTGGCTCTTGGAACACAGCTGGAGGTGTCTTTGTGACATACTCCTTCCTCCAGAAGCCTCCTGAGGTTCCGGGGCTTCAGGTGGGGCTGAGACTGCCAGGAGGCCCCAGGGGTCACCGCGGGGTGAGGACAGAGGTTCGTCCCCCTCCCCATCAGCTGTTCACATTTAAAGTCACTTCCTTGGTTGTGAACCAACTTTGCGTCCTTGTATCTTTGGAGAAGCTGGGGGTCCATAGTGACACCCACACTCTGGGGCCCTACCGGGGTGCAGGTACAATTTTAGGGCTGAAGGTCCCTGCCACGGAGGGAACTGTAGTGCCTACTCATCTGGGCAGGAGATGCTCATTTTCCACTGGCAGCTTGCGCACAAAAGTCAGACTCCAGCTCCTCGATGAGAAACTGCCTGGGGCGGGGACAGACAGCACCTAGCCGGAGGCCCTGCTCTCCCTTCTTGGAGTCCCGGCATCTTAGGCCACTGACAGTAACAAAGACAGTGCAATTGGGGGTACAGGGCTGCTCCTCTCCACTCACCTGAACCTGAGCAATGCCCCAGGGCCAGCCCCTGACCTCTGTCGTGGGATTCACTACCTGGAGGCAGAGAAAAGCAAAGCAAAGCCTGCTCTGGAAAATCCCGAAATCCTAAAGCAGGACAGTGTCAGACCTGCCAGAATGACCTGCAGTAACCTTTCCTCAGCTGGAGCTCCTGGCAGGGTCAGGCAAATGGGCTGTGCCTCACGCATCCAATGATAGCAGTGACTTCTGGGAAAGGACATGCGCAGTAGACACAGCTGACTGGACTTAGCACCGCGTCTGTGAATCAGGCTGTCTGTCACACTCTGGAAGACCCAATGGGAGGTACCGAGGCCCGGGACAATATTTTTAATCCCTAAACCCACTGCGCTCAGTGCTTGTGCTGTTTTCCTCGCTGCGGGCAGGAGCGCGCTGGCTCTGAGCGGGTTATCCCCGTAATAAACGGCGCTGCTTTTCCCGGCACCGCGTGCCTCCTTCAGTTCTTTGCTCATCGTGCACGAGATGCACCCAGGAACCCGTCCTGAGCCCCGTCGCCTGCCCGGGTAACAGCGGCGTCTGCAGGGAAGAAGTGGTCATGTATGGCACAGGAGCTGCCAAGCCGCAGAGGTCTCGGTCTGCCCCGGCAGCATGGCGTGCAGGGTCCCACTTCCCGGCGCTCTGGGTGGAGTCCAGGACCAAGGGGCTGTGGACACCGAGTTGGGTGACAGTGACGGGGCGGGCTGCCTCCCAGGTCACAGACGCACCCCCTCCCACTGCCCTCACATGTCCCCCTTTACAAGGACACCAATCCCACCGCAAGGGCTCCATCCGCACAACCTCTTCTCCTCCCCAAGTTCCGGTCTCCTGAGGCCGTCACCTAGGGGTGAGGATTTCAGTATGGGAGTTTTGGGGGACAAAACCATTCACACAATAGCAACATTCCAAGCTGGCCTGCTGTTTGACTGGGCAGTGCCCAACCTCCGGCCCTGTGAGCTCTGCTACTGGGTGAGATCAGAACTTCAGAGCCCACAGTGGCCTCCTGGGGTCTGTGAGTAGCCAGCCAGGTGTCATGGGGAGCATCCTGGTGCAGACACCAGTGTCTATCTGTCTGTCTGTTGCTCTCTCTCTCTCCCTTTCCTCTCAGTGCTAAGGATTGAACCCAGGACTTTTGCACTGAGCTACATCCATTAGTCCTTTTTATTTTGTGACAAGCTCTTGCTAAATTGCTAAGTTGATCAGGCTGGATTCAAACCTGCTGTCCTCCTGCCTCAGCCTCCTTCAGTGCTGGGATTACAGGGATGCACCACCATGCCCAGCTGCCAGTGTCTTTCAAATCATGTAAAGGAATCGGAATAATCCTTTCTAATAAAACTAAACTAAGCTTGGTGTGGTAGTGCACAGTTATATTGCCAGAACTTTGGGAGGCTGAGGCAGGAGAGTTGAAAGTTGGAGCCCAATCTGGGGAATTTAACAACTTTGGGAGAACCTCTCTCAAAATAAAATAAAAATGTGCTGTCGTTGTAGCTCAGTTTGAAGGCCCTGGATTCAATCCCCAGTGCCACAAAAATAAACAAAGCAAAATTAGATGAAGATATGCAGGAGGCATAAGATTTAGACCATGATAATGAAGCTTCCTTTTGTAGGAAAAGATAAAATTGAGAAAATACTAAAAACACAATTAAGAAAAACAATTCATTTTGCAATGTTACTAAAAAGAAGAAAATACGTAGGAATAAGATTAACAAGTAAAACTTGGACACTTGAAACTACAAAGCATTGTTGAAAGAAATGATAGACAATGGAAATAAATGAGCAGGAGACATTTCACACACTCGGGCAGGAGCTGAGATTGTTACTCCGGTGGATACATAACTCCAGCGCAACCCAGTCAAAACTGCAGCCAGCTTATTGTCCCATATTAACACATGGACACTAAAATTCATAAGAAAAACACAAGGGAGTCCAGGTAACCAAAGCACTCTTGAGAAGACAGAATAAGAGCAAGCACCGACTTTTGTGGATTTTGAAACTCAGCACAAAACTGCAGTAATCAAGATAATGCTGTACTGAAATAAGGGCAGACACGCAGATCAAGGGGACAGAAAGACTTAGGCTTGTGGACAGCTGGTTTTTCAAAGGGTGAGAAGATAGCTTAGTGTGAAAGAAGTCTCTTTAATAAATGACACTGACCAACTGAACAGCCACATGTGAAAGAATGAAGCTGACCATTCTGCACATCATACACGAAAGTTAATTCCAATGGATCATAGACCAGAGTGCTAAAGACAAGAGCTAAAACTATGATAAAACCCCTGAGGCCAGGTGCCGCTGTGCACACCTGCAATTCCAGTGGGAGGCTGAAGCAGGAGGATCACGAGTTCCAGCCCAGTCTGAAAAACTTAGCAACTCAGTGAGATCCTGTCTCAAAATTAAAAATAAAATAGACTGGGGATGTAGCCCAGAGCAAAGGCCCCATGTTCAATCACTAGACCCGTGAACAACAAAAACGAACTGAAACAAAAAGCAAAACAAAACAAAACTAGCTTTGTATAAGAAAACACAGGGCAAGTCATCATGACATTAGGTTAGGCCATATTTTCGTGGAGATGGCACCAAAAGCACAAGCAATGAAAAAGAAAAGTAGACAAATTGGACTTCAGTGAAATTAAATATTTTGCACTTAAAATTATCAAGGAAGTGAAAAGACAACCCACAAACTGAAAGAAAATGTTTGCAAATTTGCGTCTGACTCTATCCAAATATGTGTAAGTTCTTATCATTTCATTTTGAAAAAAATGAACAAAGGATCTGAATAGATGTTTTTCTAAAGAAAATATAAATGGCCAAAGAGCAGAGGACAAAATCCTTTCCTTTCATTTCCTGGGGGAAATTGAAACTTAAACCACAAGAAGATTCCACTTCCCACCCTCGAGTGGGTGCTGACCTTAAAGACAGAACAAAAGAACAGAGGTTGGCAAAGACACCGAGAGATCAGGCCCTGGGGCATTGCTGTTGGGAGTGTAAAATGGTTTGGTTACTTTTAAAATACCTTGGCAGTTCCTCAAAAATGCTAAACGCAGAGTTACCCCTAGTCCAGCAGCTCCAGTCCTAGATCCAAACCCTGCAGAAATGAAGATACAAAAGCTTGTACACCAAAGCTTGCAGCAGCCTTGCTGGTAATATCTAGAAGGTGGAGGCAGCCCAAATGTACACCCTGGGAGGAAATGTTAAGCAATATGTACCATATTCATGTGATGGAATATTTTTCAACAACAAAATGGAATGAAGTCCTGAAACATTCTACAATATGGATGAACCTCAAAAACATTATGTCAAATGAAAGAAGCGAGTTACAAAATCCCACATATTGTATGGTCCCATTTATATGCAAAGCCTAGAGCAAGCGAATATATGGAGACAGAAAGTAGCCATGCTGTTGCCTTGGGCTGGGGAGGAAGTACATAGAGAGCGAGATCTAATGGACATAGGGTCTCTTTCCAGAGAGATGAAACTGTCCTGAAATTAGATTTGTTGATGGCTGCAAAACTGCAGATATACTAAAAACCATTGAATTGTACACTTTAAATGCTGAATTGGTTGGCATGTTAATTATACCTCAATAAAGCTGTTTATAAAAAGCTGGGCATGATGGTGCATGTCTGTAATCCCAGCACTCCAGGAGGCTGAGGCAGGAGGTTCACAAATTTGAGTTCAGCCTGGGACTGAGTGAGACAATGTCTCCAAATAAAAATAGAAAAGGGTTGGGGATATGCTCACTGTGAAGGCCATGGGTTCACTCCTTAGTAACGCCAAACAACAAAACAAAACAAAACGGATTAATACAGGATTCTGGCTGATTCACATGGTCCCTTTGCTGTGGCCACCCGTAATAGCTCTATTTTGCACTAGCAAGTGATGTGGCCAACAGATGTTAGTGTGAAAAGACCATGACAGGTGCCACATCAGAGTTTCTGTGCATGGCAGAGGCTGTGACATGCAGGGGTGAGCTCGTGTTTCGGTGCATGTCACGTTTTGCTGGCCCAACGTTTCCTCCCAGGAAAGCCTGCATTAGCACGAGTGAGAGCCATTAGGTCTGCAGCACAGTTTCTGAATTCCTCCTGACTGGCCTGGGTAAAGGTGCCACTCTTAGTGGTGGCCATGGACACAGATGCCCCCCAAGGATGGAGGTCCTGATTTAGGGCTGTCTTGGTGCACGGCTCCAGGGGGCGCTGTTTTGTTGTGATCCATGCAAAGCGTGGCCTTCCGGGGGAACCAATTCCACTGAATCCTGAAAAGCGCAGAGCCTCAGCTGTGTTCCCACTTCTGATACCTGAGCTGTCGGAATGAATGACTACCACTGCAGACAGAGGTGTATCCCTGCTTTTCCTGTGGTCGTTCCAAGCTGAAAAGGGAGGCAAACTCTTGAAATTTCCCCAAATTTACAAGATAGCTGCATCCTCAGGGGCCCGCCACCTGCAGTGTTCTGGCCCCTGCATGGAACCTCTTCGTTATCACAGTGCAAGGGCTGCATCCAGCCTCTAGCCAGTGTCTTTTGAAGTGGTTGCCTTGGAACAGATAGGTGATGCCAATGTGTGCAGCAGCCAGATGTGGGACGAGGAAGTGGGGGTGCCAGCGACACCCACAGAGAGTGTGCTATTCCACCGCACAGGTGCCCCCGCACAGGATTCCTCCGAGGAAAGGTGTGCAAGGTGACGTAGGTGATCCTGAGTCAACACCAATATTTTTATTTATGTTGAATCTGTATTCAAATCCTGATCTCCAGGGAGCAGTGAGAAAATGTGACCTTGTTACAGGGTCACAAGCCAACTTTCTGCCCCTTTGGGTGGGACAAAGGGAGCATGGCGGGGCAGGGGGAATGCTGGTGGGTATAGGATTTTACCAGCAGGGTTTGGACTGCATACCTTTTACAGAGCCTCTCATTGGAAGGCTGCTATGGTTACCAAGTTATTTTGCATTTTGCCAAATACCTAGAGTTTGAAACCAGAGTTTAAGGCTCATAAATGTAAATCTGAGTGGCGGGGAAAAAACAGATCTGGAGTAGGTATTGGGATAAAGCAGACAGAATGGCTCTGGGTTCATAATGCAGGTGGTTAATACGAATTGCATTATTTTGCTTGGCTCAGAAGCGACCCCAAATCTTCTTTATTACTGGTGCCTCAGCTGCTCGACGGATCGTTTCAGCTCTTATGGGGAGAGGCTCTGACAGCCTGGCTCTCTAACGGAGACGGTGGTAGCGTTTCAGTGTTCCACTTTTATATCTCCACTCTCCAGAAATTTGGGCCATTTTGTGCATTATTAAGGACAACCACAGCCCTGTGCATTTGGCATGATTACACTGGTGGCCAAGGTATGAAACAATCCAGGGTTGGATACAGCCAAATGCAAATATGGAGGACGAGGATTTCGAGGGCTTTGGGCTTTGTGCGGGGGTGGAGGTGGGGGTGGGGGACGAGTGGCCTTGAAGAGCCTGCACCTGACCATGGGGTGCACAGGGACACACCAGTCTCTGAGACAGTCTTACAATTTTCGACAAAACAGCAGCGATTTTCCACCTGTTACGAGTCAGCGGTAATAACCTGCTAGTGGAAGCGATGGTGGGTTATTGCCCGGGAATTGAAACATAGTGAAAACCCACTAAAATGCTTCTGTTGTGGGCAACAGTTTGGGCTTTTATTCCATGCAGAGACAATGAAGTGAAAATTAACTCTCTTTCGTTTCGAAACTAAAGGGTACAGATAGTTGAAGTGAGCTTGGTTCCTGGATCCGCCTCCCAACACCTTTGTGCCCATGTGTGTTTAATCTGGATTTTTATTTGATGGTTTGTCTTCACCCAGTTGTTAAATATGATGGGCAGTTTTCTGTTTTAATCTCACTTGCCATCTCTACAGCATTTTAGGATTTAATTATGCTGTTTTTCTGAGCATAAGGATAATTTGTGTGGACTCTAGAGAAGTTACACAATGAACACAATCATGAGCAAGATAAATATTATTCAAATCACACCTCCCAAGGGAGCAGTGTTTATATTTTGGTACATTTCTTTCAACTTCATTTTCCAATGTTGTATCATATTAATTGAGTGCCTACTATATGCCAAGCACTAGCAGTATTTATGCTGTGTGTGTGTGTCTGTATTTATTTATTTCTGAATTAAGATCTATAGTACTTAGGATTTCGTATGCTGCTAATGCTTCATTTCTTACATTTCCCCATTCCTGGGCAGTAGCTTTTTAATTGATACATATAATTTATCATCCAAATTTATCATGGTCTGTTTAACTGTTTACTTATTTTTACATATGTAGGAGGGTCCCCATTTACAAATTATGATCTGTATATAAATTTGTGTGAGTATTCATTTAATCACTACTAGATGATGAATTGCAAAACAAGGTTCCACAGTCAAAAGTATGAACTTTAAGTGAGCTTTTGACGCTCAATCCCAGGTGTGCTCAAGAAATATTTTGGGATTCTCTCTTCTATGGTGAAAGTGAGTATCTTTCCATGGTACTTCTCCTGTGTGCTGCATTATTTTAAAGCCTCAACAATCTGATGCTTTTACATCTGATTTTTGCATTAATTTACATTTTTATTATTAGTAAGTACAATATTTTACATAGTGGTGTGTCACTCAGCTTTCTGTTACTGTAATAAAATATCTGAGAAAAAAACTTGAAAGAGGACATGGTTTTGTTCATGGTTTTAGAATGTCCAGCCCATGACCACTTGGCTCCATGGTTTGGGGAACTGTGGTGAGGCAGAACATCATGACGAAAGAGAATGGCAAAGGGAACAACTCACCTCATGGCAACTGGGAAGCAAAGAGAAGACAGGAAGAACCCACTGTCCCAGTATCCCTTTCAAGGTCCTGCCCCCAATGACTTAACTTCCTCTTACTAGGCCCCGCCTCTTAAAGGTCTCACCACCTCCCAATAGCACCACAGGCTGGTGACCAAGTCTTGAGCATATGTGGCTTTGGGAAACATTTAAGGTTCAAACTGTAACAGTTGGCTAGCTATGTATTTTTCTAACTTTAAAACTTGCTTTCAAAGCCACAATCTTCTATCTGTCTGCCCATATTCCAAGTCTGTCTTTCCACTTTTAATTTGTTTATTGTTTTGTAATTTTAGTGTCTCTGAATGATTTTGCAGGTCCCTGCTGCCATTTCTTGTTTTATGCACAGAAAATCTTTTCTACCTTGAACCTTTGTGATAGGTTTCTGTCATGTGACAAAGTACATGAGAGAAACAACTTAAAGGGGAAATGGTTGATTTGGGTTCACAGTTTCTGAAGTTTGGGTCCACGATTGGCTAAGTTCACTGCTTTATGTGAAGCGGAAGCATCATGGTGAAAGGGTATGGGGGAAAAGCTGGTCATCTTGTGGCAGCCAGGAAGTAGAGAGAGTGAGAGAGCTGAGGGGATAGGACTGGAGGCCAGACACGGTCCTCAAAGTCACACACCCATTACCCACTCCCTTCAACCAGGCCCTGTGTCTTAAGATTCCATCATCCCCCAATTAAGACTCCCCAGTGGATCAATCCACGGCTGAAGTAAAAGCCTTCATCATCTAACCACCTTTCAAAGCCCATCAACTGGCAGCCAAGCACCCAGCATGTGGCCTTTGGGGACCTTCCAGATCCCAAGCACAGCAGCCTTCCCATGTTTTTTTCTGGTTGTCTGGTTTAGTTTGGGTATTTAACTTGTTAGACCATCTGGAGTTTATTTTGACATACGACAATGTAAGGAATGGAACAAACTCTCTTTTCACTCACTAACTCACTCATTGCTGCACTCTCTTGGTGTGTGGGGGCTGTGTAGAGCTCATGCAGATGGGGAACTGAGCAGGTGAAAGCTGGGCAGGTAGCAGGGGTCCAGGTCCCCAACCTCACTGCTGCAGTTCTCATCCCTAAGTGTAAAGGACAATGGACTGGTTATGCTCATTCAATTAGTATTTATAACAGCTTTGTTGAGATGCAATTCACTTACTACACCATTCACCCACTGGAGCTGTAGAAATTGATAGTTTTTAGGGTAGTCATCACCATAGTCAAGTCAGAACATTTTTATTACCTAAAAAATAAGTTCCACAGCTCTCAGCATTCACCCTCCAGTCTTCCTGCACTAGCCAGCTTTCCCGTTGCTAGGATAAAATACCTGACTCCCATAATTTAAGGAGGAGAGGTTCTTTTGGCTTATGGCTTCAGAGGTTTCAGTCTGTGGTCAGCTGACTGCAAGGCAGGAACATCATGATAGGAGGGCAGAGCGGAGCAAAGCTGCTCACTTCATGGTGGCCAGGAAGTGGAACACAAGGCAAGAGCATCCACGAGACACACACCCCTGCAAGGTACACCCCCATGACCCACCTATTCCTGCTGGACCCACTTCTTCCAACTGGGCCCCACCTCCAACAGCACATTCAGCTGTGAATGCCGCTGGATTAATCCATGATCCAATCACCTCTCCAGGAGTCGCTTAACCCAGTCAAACTGATGACTGAGATTAACTGGCACATCCACCACTACCTCAGATTAAGGCAACCATCAACTTACCTCTTGCTCTACAGAGGTGGTTCTTCTGGGCATTTCACATGTGTGGAATCTCACGATATGTGATCCTTCTGGCTTCTCTCACTGAGCAGAATGTTTGTAAGCCTCATCCATGTTGTAACATATGTCAGTACTTCATGCCTTTTTGTTGTCAAGTAATATTCTGCTGCATGACTACACCACATTTTGTTTATCTATTTAGTTGAGGGCCATTGAGTTGTTTAACTTTTTTGAAATCTTGATTTCCAACATTCTGTGGATGTGGCCATTTCATCCTTAGGACAGCCTCCTAAATTTCTCCTGAAGCACAGTATTCCTGCCAAGGGCTCTGTTACCCTGTTCAGGAATTCTGAATTGAGTTGAAACCCACTGAGATGACCAGAGGGGACCTGGAAAGATCCTCTGCAGGGTCTGGGCCTTCAGTCCTTTAGCTTTTAAGAAAACCTTCAGATTCTCAGAGGTGAGAGATGATAGGTGTGGAGTCTCCAAGTCTGCCTGCCTGCCTGTGGGTTTCCACTGTCAACTTTTCATATCAAGCATCTCTAATCTTGGTCCACACTGAAAGGTGTCACATAGATTCAGCCTGACAAGCCTGCAACCATCACTGCCACAACTGCCCCGTGTGATGCTGGTCCGCTTTTCCCAGCATTGTAAAGCCAGTGGGAGAGGGACAAGGAGCCCAAGCGCCAACTGGAGTCAGTCACGGTGGGCCTTGTAGTGATCACAAATTCAACCCTGGACGGGCTTAGTCTCCAAGGCTGGTTTTGGCGGGGCTGTGACATCCTCAGTCTGGGGGAGTAAGGAATTCATTCTTGCTGTGCCCAACCTGTAGCAGAAAGTAATTTAGTTAAGTAGGTTCCAGGTAACCCCCTTGATGGTGCCCACAAAGATTTATAAGGACACAGACCTCAAGTCCTTCCTATAGGTGCTCTGGCCATGCTGCAGCCACACTCAGGGCTGCCAACTCTTCCCCGGTCAGGTGCTCATTGAGGGCTCCACTGCCATTCTGGGCTTCTGCTTCATTTGTTAGGCTGTGACCCCATGGTGAAGCCAGGGTAGGACTTGCTCATAACCACAGCTGGAAAATTAAATTTTATTTTCAACGCATCTTTACTCTTCTTGCTGCAGATTTGTCTGGCTCCATGCCAGTCTCCCTATGGCTTTGGTTTTAATATCTGGTCATAAACCCCTCAGTGTTACAGCTGCAATAAACTGGTCCTGGTGTCGTGTTCCTCAATAGAGTTAATTAAATTCTGAGTACTGTGTGTGAATGGAGATTATAAACCTCCTTGGCCAGAGACAGTGGGTTGGATGCTCTTGACTGGCATCTGGGTGAGCGCTCGGATTATCTCTCAATGCTAGTGTCCACACAGACCAGATGGAGCCATCTGGGGCTGTGTAGGAAGCCACATTTCTAAGGCTCTTTTAGAAATCCTGACATGCTCCCACCTTCAGATATCTCTCCCAGAGACAAGACATTGTTCACGGAGGTCTACACAAGAATGATCATGGAGGTATTCTTGGTTTCAGCCTCGAACTGGAGACAACACAGGCATTTGTCCCCAGGAGAATGGATAAGCAGGTTGAGATACAGCCATAGAATGGGCCACTCCGTGAGAAAAAGAAGTGGGCTAAAGAAAAATCCATACCGGCTGTGATACTTTCTTGTGGTGTCAACTTGAATGGATTAAGAAATGTTTATCAGATTAGTGGAGAACAGTTGAGGCTGTGTCTGGATGATTGACTTGTGAGCCCCAAACTGAAGGGGTGACACCCACCCTGGGTGTGGGTGACACCAACCCCTAGGCTTGGAGCCTGGTGGGATAAGAAGGAAGACTCACTTTTGCTTCTTCAGAGGAGGAGCTCCAGTCTCCACCTTTGGATGTTTATTCCACTTCCTTCAGGCTTCCCGCAGTCTTCAGCCTTCCAAAGCAGACCCTCGGCTTTCTGATCTGGACTTGAACTGGACTCTGCAGCGAGCTCCTGGCCTGCGACTCTGACTGGACCCTCTGGCTCTCCAGCATACAGACCGCCCTTTACATTCTTGCATCCCTCACTCTGCAGGCAGCCATCGTAAGCCTGCTTTGCAAATTCTCTGTCTGTTAAATCTGTTCCTCTAGTGAATATTAACTAACTGATACTTCACAGGGTTATATTTTATGAATCTTGGTGGGCACTCAGGGGAACTTTCTGGGGTGACAAAAATACTGCATATCTTGATTGGTATTGTGGTCATCATAGTAGATATGCTTGTCTAACTCACCCAAGGGAGCACCGAAAACCTGGTATTTCAATCTATAAATGTTTCCTCATAATAAAAGTTTCCACAATGACCCAACCCTGTAAGTTACTGGAAATTAGAGTGCTTATCCCTCTCACCTCTCAGGACAGAACTTCCTGGGCTCAGAATCGGAGTGTAGAACATAGATGGGGATTGCCGCTAGTACCTGGGATTAAACTCATGACCTCTTGTTTGCCAGGTGGGTGCATGTGCTGCTGAGCTAAATCCCCAGCCCTCTCTGGGGTCTTCTTATGGGTCCTCCCCAGATGTCTCCTGGGTAGTGTCCAGATGCCCTACCTGGAGGAGAACCTTATAGGTTGGGTCCTCCCATAGAGGAAAAGGGTGTTTATTAAGTGGCTTCTGAATGTGCCTTTTGCTAGATGCTAAAAAGAGAATGAGTTCTTAATTCAGGGATATCTACCAGGGCTCCCTGCTTGCTTAGAGCCAATGAAACAACTATCTCCAGAATGCAAGCTATGTGACAGGTGAGGTCAGGTCAAACTGTCCCTTATCTTGGTGGGTGTCAGTATGTGGTCACTAGTCTCCTCCACTTGGAGAGTGGTGCTTGGCAGGAGATGGCAACCCACTGATCACTGGACTTTAGGGCTGATACTACTTTTCCTTTCTCTGATGGTCTGTGACTATGTAGTTATGGTTTGGGACTTGGTAGCATGTGGTTACCAAGTGTCTACCCAGCGGCCCCCAGCAATGGCAACTCAGCCTGGCCAAACAAAGCCCAGTGCCAACTCCTAACTGAAATGCTTGGAGTATCATGTAGATCAGGAATTGCATGACTCTGTTGACTTGGGTTGGCAACTGGACAAAGTGGCCAGGGGATGCTGGTGTGGGGCTTACCACCCCCTTGTTACTTCTCCCTAAATGCTGGGCAAAATTCACAAAGAAGTCTAACTCCTGTCTAATCAGCAGAGCCATTTTCTTCTTTCCAACAGTAAGGCAAAGCCAGAAAAACTCACCAGAAGAATCAGAAAGAAAAAACCACCCAGAGACTTCCTATGTAGTACCAGAGTAGAGCCAGCCCTGTGTGGCACCAATGGGGTTCTGGATGGCAGGTGTTCTGGATGGCTGGTTCACTTGCTGTGGCTGTAACTGTATACTGTAGACTAGGTAATCTATAAAGAACAGTGGTTTACTTAGCTCATGGTTCCAGGGAATGGGAGCATCTGGCAAGGGCCTTCCAGCTGCGTTGTGGCAGGCAGCTTCTGTGGTGAGACACGGCAAGTGTGCTGTTGCAGGTCTCTCTTCCTCTCCTTATGAAGCCACTAATACCTTGATAGCAGCACCATCCTCCTGACCTCATCTGATCCTTGCCACCTCCCCAGAGCCCCAAATCCAAAGATCATTATTGGATGAATTTGGGGCTATGTCTCCCACACATGAACTCTGGGGGGGACACATTCAAATTACAGCAGGAGGGACATAGAGATGTGGAAATTCTCCAACCACCCCCTTCCCAGAAGACCTAGAACATGAGTGACTGTGTGTGTAAGAGTGGCTGCCACATTTCCAGTGTTTCTATATTCTCCGTGCTGGGACCTCAGGCCCTTGTTCAGTTCCTCACAAGTCTCCCTGGGCCTCGCCACCATTTTCCGAGGAGGAATCAGAGGTAAGACACTGGCCTGGGATCACACAGTGAGCAGGAGGCAAAGCCCCAGGTCAGGGTTGTCATTGCCCAGAGCCCAGCCTGACCACCCCCCCAAGTGCTGCTGTGAGCCCTGGGTCATGGGGTGATGATCAAGATGACAAAGTAACAGGGCTCCAGGGGGAGTTAAAACATGAGGACGAGAGTGGAGTGAAGAATGGTGAATAGTAACAAGATGGAAACGCTGCTGAGAAAGTGCTTTTAAACTATGCACCTCATGGTTCACCAAGAACCTCTCAAACAGCTCGGCCTGCCCCATCTAGGGACCCAAAAAAACAATCCTCAGTGGTACAGAAAAAATGTCTTAAAACCTTCCCTGTATTTTATTTTTATTTTATCTTGTAAAAAAAATCTTATTTTTGGAGTATGCTTTATTATGTACATAATATATTTGTGCATTGTATATGGAATGCTTCATAAATAAGTAAACACACATATTTTTGTGATGCTCACTTGGCAAATTGTTATTCCCACGGGGGTGAGCCTGGAAAAGCAGGAATGCACTGGGCCTGTCAGAAAGGGTTTGCGCTCTTTGAACTTACTGTTTTCAAACCAGTTGTTCTCAAGACATGGAGCATTATCTTTATTTCTCTGCCCAAAGTTTACAAATGTCTTCCCCCTGCATGATCTTACTCGGCACCCACAGCAGCCTGAGAGCTCCAAACACAGTGGGATCAGAGTCCACACCAGAGTAGGTGTTGGGGTGACCATCATTCCCCAAACCCTGAGCTGAACTGGGCACAGTGGCACATTCCCGTAATCCCATCACTCTGGGAGCCTGAGGCAGGAGGATGACAAGTTTGAGCCCAGCGTGGGCAACTTAGTAAGACCCTGTCAAAAAAAAAAATAAAGGATTAATAAAAAGGATGTAGCTCAGTGTGAAGGCCCTGGGTTCCATCTCTAGTACTATTAGAATAAACAAACAAGCAAACTACCCAGAGATGGGAAAGATGACTTAAAATTTAAGATTATAGAACAGGGGCAGCAAAGAGATCAAGAGAATCCTAGGATCTCATAATCTATCAACCAGCCAATTCCTGAGCCCCGAGCCCAGCAGGCGTCAGACACACTGAGTGAATCCAAAACTGAGAGCCCGCAGTGCACAGGTTGTGCAACCTCTGTGAGGATGTGGCGCTCAGTTCTGCGAAGTGCGCGCGGACACTGGGGAACCCGGGCCAGGGGATGGAGGTCCATCTGCTGCTGCTGCCGGCTGCTTCTTCGACAGATGCAGGAGAGGGCAGGCATGAGTCAGAAGGGCCAATGTTAGAAGGGTTTGCAGAAGTGGGCAGACAGGAGCTTGGCCTGCTTAGGAGAGAACACTGGTGTGGAGAAGGACAAGATAGCGAGGCAAGCTTTGCTGGCTACTAGGAAAATGCAAACTAAGACCACCAGAGCCTGATGCCACCTGCCCACTAGAGCAGTGGCTGTTGGGACACCTGCAAGATGAGAAGCATCTACCACCATTCACACCATGCCTTAGAGGGTACAGGTGGCTTTGGCACTCTGGAAGAAGTGACAAAGCTTCTGGTAAACCCCTCCTCCCATGGCCCAGTGGTTTCCCTCCTGAATGTCCATCCAAGAAAAGTTATGCTGTATGTCCACACAAAGATAGATGCAGGAATGTTCGTAGCCATCTTAATCATAATCATGCCAAACTGGAAAGCCCCAAATACTGTGCATGATAGAAAAGGAGGATAAATTCTGGTACATGCACAGTATGAAATGACAGCCAAGCAGTGGATGGGCTACAGTGACACACCACACTGGCAGAACTCACAGCACAGTGCTGGGCAGGGGGCCCAAAAAACCAAGGCACCTAGGATACGATCTCAAGCACCACAGGTGTCTGCAATTCAAAACCAGGCAATACTGAGCTACAGTGATAGAGCTGTTGGGGAGGTGTGAGGTGGAAGAAAAGTGGGAAGGAGGAGGAGGAACTTTCTGGAAGAAGTTAGGAAAGTCTATGTCTTGATTTAGTTGATGGTGCACAGGGGAAACATGTAAAATTCACTCAATTCTACACTCTAAACATGTGTGGTTTACTGTAACTGAGGTACATATACCACAATAAAAGTGGTTTTAGAAAATAACTAACAACTACCATCAAACTGAAAGAAAGAGGACAATTCAGGTAATGAGGTGAATTGTTGTATCAACTTTCTGTTGCTGTGACAAAGTACCTGAGATAATAAACTTAAAAGAAGGAAAGAGTATTTGGGCTCATGGTTCTAGAGATTTCTGTCCAGAGTCGCTTGGCTCTGTCACTCTGGGCCTGTGGCAGCTCAGGACATCATGGCAAGGCGTGTGCGGTGGAGCTAAGCAGCTTGACTCATGGCAGCTGTCAAGCAGAGAGACAGGAATAGTCCAGGGACCCTGTGACCCTTCAAGGCCACGCTCTCAATGACCTCACTTCCTCCCACCTGCCCCCACTTCCTCCCACCTGCCCCACCTGCTAATGGTTCCACCACTTTCCAGTAGTGCCATGGGCTGGAGACCACACTGTGGCAACTGTGTTCCGGTCATTCACTGGGAGTTAGCTTCCATTTGTTCAGAGAAGCCAGAGTCGTATTCTTTGAGCTATTCTTATCCTGGCATCAGTGTCCCAAAGAGAACTACACATCTTCATAAAAACGTGTCCACAGCCCTGTCCCCGCTGCCTGGCATCTCCCATCGCTGAAGGCTGTAACATTCTCGTCTGCCTGCTGCGGGGGAAGCTCTGCCCAGCATCAGTATTCCGAAGCAAAACGTCCTCTCCTTGAAGCCTCATTGAACAAGATGTGTTTTGGAGATTGGATACACGTAGATTTATTTAGTTTCTAAAAACAGCACCCTGTACTCTAGGGCCGTTGAGTGAGTCTGCCCAGCTTTATCATTCAGAAAATGGGGGTAGAGGCCTTGCACCGCTGCCAGACATCTGCAGGGTGGGCAGCGGGGAAGGGGGCCAGGCAGACTCCTTTCCCAGCACGGATGTTTTACGCAGAAGAGAGGAAGCCACTGGCTTGCAGGGCTGTGTAGGTGGACATTGAATCTGAGGCCCCAGGGTGGCCCTGAGAAAGGATTGTGCGCACCCCAAGTGGAAGGAAATTAAATAGAGCATGTGCAAAGCCTATGTCTAAGTTTTCCCCTCCTTTCTGCCATTATCGTGAAGTTGAGGCCAGAAAGAGGTCCCCTTAGGAGGACTTGTCACTGGCCTCTGGCCTTTCGGTTCTTCAGTCATTGCCTCCTTTAAGGATACCTCACTTGCCTCCTAGATACACTCAGCCCTTCTCTTATCTCCCCTCAGGCCACTCTAAGAGAAGTGCTTGTATTTATTCCAACCAAAGCCTAAGCTCAGGTGAGAGAGGGGCTGGCAGGTGGACAGGAAGGATTTGCATGTCAGTGGGGAACAGGTTGGAGCTGTCCCTCCTGGAGTCTTCAGTCGCCCTGAAACTCACAGCCCCTCCTTTGGGCAGTGACACAGTCCCCAGACCCACAGCCAGATCTGCCCCTGCATTCCGCTGGGGTTGCAGGTGTGGACAGAGAATGGATGTGTCAGTCTTGGCTCATAATTCCAGCTCTAGTAAAATCTTCCTGTGTCTTTTATACCTGTTTTAAATTCATTTGTGCTCTGGGCTCTTTAGCCCATAGTAATGACATGAGGGACTGGGAAATTCGTGTTATCAGCTGCAAAGAGAAGGAAAGACATTGGGCGTGGTGGCGACTGAGGCCTGCAAGACCAGGACTCTAGGAGGCTGAGGCTGGAGAATTGCAAGTTCCTGCCCAGCTTGGGCAATGTAGTGACTTCGTGAAACCCTGTTTCAAAATAAACAGGAGGACTTCCTCCAAGATGGCCACCCAGATGACACTGTGACAGGGAGGCTCCCTGAATATACCATCAAAATGCTGGAATATAA
>RJWM01031621.1:0-22237 GCA_004363535.1 Dasyprocta punctata | reverse complement strand
TTGCAATAAAAGACAGATTGCCATTAATCATGCTCAAAATACTCCCCCTTGTTTATCTTCTCATTCTTGCCACTTTCTGAATTCTCCTCTTTAGCGAGTACCTGTAGTTGCACTGCTGGGGCTGCCTCAGCGACCTGAACTGACTCCAAACCTTCACCTTTCATGGTCACTTCGACTTTGGGGAAGAGCCGGAAGTTGCAGGGTCAAATGAGTAAGAAGGACGCAGGCACGGTGTAACATTGCCACACGCCTGCCTTTCTGTCAGATGGCGGTGGACAGCAGTATTCACTGTATTTTTTATCACTCCTTGTGAAGACGCTCATGAGAAAAACTTCCAGAACTGCTTCAGGAAGTGGCAAGAACGAGGGGATAAACACCGCTTGAAGAGACGGGGAGGCCTTGGAGGGGATCAATGGCGGTGTTCCTTTCGCTGTAACAATGTTTTAAATTTTAAATATTCATCGAATACTTTGAAAATTCCTTGTAGATACTGCCTTAATAAAACGAATAAATAAGTTGATAAAGCATTTTAAGTAAGGTTTTAAGAAAAAATTAAGGATATATACATTAGTAATATATATGTATACTAGCATCAAGTATACATATTAGTATCAAGTACATAGTACATATATATTAGTATTAAGTAGCATATTCATTAATATCAAGTAAAGCATAAATATCTATCATTCAGCTACACATTCTATTCTCAAAAGCCATTAAGTAGAGAAAGTCACTGTAAAATAAAGAGGACATAATTAAACCATCCCTCGGCTGTAGTGTCAATGAAAAGTAGTCTTTGAGGAAAAATAATCAATGTTGTGTTTTTGTATACTGGAAGATTATCATTTTGCCCAGAATATTTAAACTTCTTATTTTATTTTCGTTAGTACATATTTGCCATATTTAACAACTACTTCCTTCTGGTGCACGCACTACGGGAAACAATTCTTTTCCTGTCGCCTTTTCCTTACCATTTTCTCCCTCCCTGTTGCTCTTGGATCCCTTTCCTTCTGCAAAAGCTCAATCTCCCTGCTTCCTTTTGGGAATCTTTTATTTTGCTCTTTAATTTATACTTTGGTTTTGGCACATAAGAGGACTCTTTTTCACCCCGGCTTTACCAGCTTGAGTTATTATTTGATTTCTTAATGATGGTCATTCTTTCTGGGGCAAGGTGGATTCCCAGTGTTGTTTTGATTTGCATTTCTCTAATGGCCAGTGTTGTTGAACACTTTCTCCATGTATTTATGTGGCATTTGTACTTCTCAGAGCTGTCTATTTCAGTATCTCATTTTATTGATTGGGTCGTTTATTTTGGGGGCCCTAATTTTTTCAGTTCTTTATATAGTCTAGATACTTTGTATAGTATGTTTATTGTAATTTTCCAAAGCTCAAAAATGTATATGAAACACTCCCTGCCTGGCTCCAACTCACTTCTCAGTCTGTAAAAGTGGTAAATAGCAGATCATGAGTGAAGTTGTCAAATATAATGAACCAATTCAAAATTAAATTGCAAGAAAATGCTTTTAAAGTTGGAGATAAAATTCAGAAAGCTAAAAAGAAATTGATAAATTTGATTTTTAAAAATATTTATAAATATTTTAGAACATCATATAGGCCTCAAAAGCAAAATCACACACATACACACACACAACATTGGCAGCTCCTGGAATAACAGCTAATCTCTCTATCAGATTCATAGAATCTAAGAAGCAAGAGAAAATGAACTCAAGAAAGAGCATACATAGGTCCTGAAAAGATAATTTACAGAGGAAGAAGTCAGTAGGTACAGCATGATTCACAGCAAGGAAAATACATGCTAAAAGGACACTGAAGGTATTAAACGTGGAAGGTATTGATCTGGCAGCAAACTATTTTGCTTTCTGCAACATCTCCTACTGGGAGTCCCTTTCCTTCCCCGGCAGCATGAGTCCTGCTATTTCTGCCCAGCTCTGATCCCTGAGAATGCAGTGGGAACTCCCTGACTACCAGTGACCGGAAGAGATGAGGGAAAGTTTCCTAGAGGAACAGAGGGGACTTGGCCCTGCCAACACCACGATTTTGGAATTCTTGCTCTCAGAACTGTGAGAGAACAAATTTCTATGGTCTTGAGCCAAAAATAGGAAAGTACCCTGGAATAACACTCACCATTTTTTCAAATGGGGAAACATCTAAAGATTTATCAATGACCCATCTTCTATGGCATAGGATACAGAGAAGGAAATGATGGCACACATTGCTGGTCGAAATAGAAAGTGAACTAAGATGTATGAATGGTTGTCTGGTAACGTCTCTGTAATTTATACATGTTTTTACCATTCACCTGGCAATTCCTCTGGAAATATATCCTATGGCCATACCTTCACACGAAAGAAATGGCATAGTGTCTTCACTGGACCACTGCTTTTAATGGTGAAAGCGTGGAGATCACAGAGAGGTTCAGCAGAAAGGTCAAGCAATAGGGTTGGTTACATAGCCAAAGAGAATAAAGAGCTACAGCTGTTACAAAGAATGTGAAAAACATCTATGGACTACCATAGAGAGAGCTGCAGAATTTACCAAGGGATAGGATGATATGAAATTACAGTCCAGTATGCTTTCTTTAGTGCATTAATAATAAAATCATACTAAATGCTAAAATAATAAAAATATCTTCACATTTACTTATACTTTATAAAGAAATTGAAAGAATATATAAGACATATAACAGTTCCTTGCAGAGGGTTGACAGGGAGAACATTGAGTAGGCTGAACATACGGGTATGAAATTTCATCATATTTTTATATGGCTTTGACTCTTGGGCTATCTAGGTCTATTATCACTTCAAAAATCAGATTAACACAGAAAGTAATTCTCACAAACCTAAATGCTTGGAATAAGTGAAAGAAATCTAACTCAGTCAGGAATAACTTAGGAAATAGAATAATAAAAAGTTTTAATGGTCTTCCTTTTGACAAGCAAACTTGAAATAATAGTTATAATAATTATAAATGACATTTAAATATTCATTGCTTTAGATACTTTTCATGTATGTGCTCATTTTGGTCTCAGAACAACCCTATGACTATTTTTTTTGCAGTTTTATAGATAACGAAACTTAATACAGACAGATTAAGTAATTTCTCCAAGGTGGGACAGTAGATAAACGTTAGGAGCTAAAATTCTAAGTATTTAAATTTAGCAATTAATCACTTGAAGGTAGAGATCAGATTTACAATTTGCTGTCCACAAACTAAGTCTTGACCTCCACAGCACATATCTTTGAGCAGTAGTTCATCTGCACCTAAGATATGGAGGAATGTAATAACTGGCTCTACAACAAAAGATAAGGGAAAATATATGAGTAGAATTTTCTATTTGGAGTACACAGAAAATATAATAATAAAACAAATAACATGTTCAAAATTTGAACACTGATAATTACAATCTCACCTTTGAAATTATCATGGACAGTGACTGCCTCAGTCAGATCTCAAGCCAACAAAAAGTTCCACCAATTCAAGAGTTTTTCCACTGTCAATTTTTAATATACTATTCACAAGCTGTTTGTTTTCTTATTTTTAAAATGTAACAAGGCAAAAGACACATAGTCCTATTCCCTGAAGTAACTTGTAAGTTTTTCTCAACTTCATTCCTTTGGTTTACTTTTGTTATTAAAATTTCATATCCATATCTAAAAATATGTCAGCCTCAAAATAATTTTCTAGAATCTGTGTGAAAGAAAATTCAAGACACTAGTCAGTGTAAAAGCATAAATTTAACTCATACTGCATGTGAATGTCCACATGCAATTTTCTTATGTCATCCCAGACCCAGCTTCAAACAAATTTGCAGCCCCTGGGAGAAGCCCTCATTACATAGTGTCAGTTTCATGTTCCTTTTTCATTCCATTCACTGCTGCACAGAAACATTAGTCAAGTTCAACTTTTTTGGAGCAGAAATGTGATTACTGATAATGCCAAAAGACTGGTAACTGAGATTATATAACAAAATGACCAGTGGAAGTTTTAATTGTGCTGGTCAAATATCTAAAACACATATTCTGAAATATTCAAATTGAATTCAAAACTTATCACTAAATGAAAACTGTACATCATGAAGGTGATGACTATTGGGTAGGTATGTTCAAATATCCTCTTGAAATTCAGACTTTTTCAAGGTTTCTGAGTTCAGTTATCAGAGAAGATCATCTAATCAATTTCTGACCATCATGATTTACATTCATTTATGAGTTACCATTAAAACAACTACTCATTGAGTCAATAAGCATAATTTACTATCATTATTAATATTAATATGATATTAATATTATCCTTTTTTGAATGTCTGTATATGTCTTGTGTACATTCAAATTTTTGAAAAAAATAGGATGAATATATAGTCCAAGCAGTGAATACTTGAAGCAGGGACATGTTCAAGTAATTTAGGCTAAAATTTTCCAGAAAGAGATTGCTCACTTGATGAAAATTTGCTTTTTCCTCAAGAGGCAGAACAAGAAGCTACTGAAGAACTTTTTGAAACTTTCTCCACAATAACGATAGTAGTCTTCACTAACATAAGTCTTTTCACAAATACAATCCTGAAACACTTACAGAGTGTCACTGACTACACTTTCCTTATAAGGATCACTTAGGGCCTATTATCATGGTATGAGAACCAAAATGCAAAACTCTTAGAATCTACTTGACATATGAGTAAAGATATTGATTCATTCCTGATATAATTGCAGTGCTTGGGGCAATTGGAGCCCCATTATTTAATTATCTAAAGATTCTCCTTTTTAATCAGAATTAGGTGGAAAATCACTACTTTCAGTTTTCTAATTATACATTACAAACATGCGTTTAATCTGCTACAAGAGGGGAGTAGGTTAGGGAAGGAAGGACATGCTAATTTAACATATGAAATTTAAATATTTTTCCTAACTTACTTTTCTAGTTGTACGTGGTCACTTCATGCAATCTACATTTTCAGACAGGGTAGGTCAAAATCAGCCAGTTCTCACCTTGTTACCATGCTGTTGCCTAAAGTGTCGCCCCACCATCACTTCCTGGATCCTAGATAGACCACGTTACATGCATCCACTCCGACGTAAGATCTAAGTTCTAAATTAAAGTCCTTCTTTGTGAAATCATCTGCAAGCTTTCTGGCCAGAATAACGCTATGTTCTCTGGGCTCCCACACCCTGCTTTGTGTGTCTCTGCTATAGCACTGGATGGATGAGTGATACTACATTGGACTCAAAGCAGATAGTGCCTTATATTTGTGTACTTTAATTGTTGTCCAGTGCTTGCTACTCCTATTTGGTGAGATGAAATGCCCTAGGTTTTTGAGTAAATTGAATTCTACTGTAAATCTGCCTGAAAGAAAGTTCTGTGTAAATTTAGCTATTCAGATTTTTTAACTGGAATCTGAGTTTCTCCATTTTTAAGATGGAAATATCTACCTTGCTGAGTTCTATAGAAAGCAAAAGAGTTATTATATTATAAAATATAATGCCAGACGTGTAATGTCCATCCAAGAAATGACTGCTGTAGACAAGGCATGAATGACTTTCATCACTTAGATCTAACATGTTCCCCAAATGCTTCAGTTTGGAGGTGGACTCTAGTCAGAAAGACCTCTGGGAGCACGACTTGGAAGGGTATGTTCTTGACTTCAGGTTCTTCTTTTTCGCTCTGCTTCCTGTCTACCACACAGTTAGCAATTTTCCTCCATTTCTGCTTTAGAGCTATTAGGTCATTGACTGAGCCCACAGAAACCATGAGCCATAATACAGCACTCCTCCTTTTAAGTTGTGAGTGCTTTCTATTTTGTCCCAGCAATGAAAGGCTTACTAATACAGGGATGAAAGTGAGAGAGTTAAGGAGGATTGCAACTTTTTTAATCATATAGTGTCGAAAAGAGTCAAATCAGAGGTGAGAAAGAAAACTTTCCAGGGCATTAGAAGAGCACAAGAAGATTTATGTATTTATTTCTTTATTTATGGGCAGTACTGAGGCTTAGAACCCAAGGGTGTTCTGTGACTGAACTATATTTCCAGCTTTTTTTTTTTTTTTTGAGGTGGTCTTACTAAGCGGTCCAGACTGACCTTGAATTCACAATTTTCCTGCCTTAACCACCCCAGTAGCTGGCATTACAGGCATGAGTCTCTGTGTCAGGGTAAGAAGTCTGTAAGTAATATGAAGGTCAACAAAATGTAGGGATCCTAATGGGGCAGTAGGACTACTGAGAACAATGGGGCTTACTTTGTTCTTACACTAATGCTGGAAGTCATGTGCCTTTAGCGTGGATACGTTTTGTGTGGAGGGTGGCTGGTGAGACAACTAGCAGAAAGTCATTAGGATAAAGCAGTAGATTGCATGGTCCTAAGAAAGTAGCTGAAGTAGTCAAAATTTTAACCAGAAAGCATGAAAGTAAGGCAGGCATTTCAGCTAATCCACCTGGAAATAGGAAAGGGAAGAGCTTAAGACCTCTAAATTAGCCCAACAAGATATTTAATGTAGTGTAGAAGTAAGATACATGTAAAAAAAAAAGGGTAATTATAATCATAAACGGAAAATGTAGAGTTTAATTTCTCAAAGGTCAAGCAGTTCCTAAAAGTATAATGCACATCTGTCCTCCCTAAGGACATGTGAAATACAATGAATTCACCACTCCCCAAACCAATCTTGACCAAATCCGTAGCAAAAATAAATCAGCTCAAATCTTTTCTTTCCACATCTCCCTAAATTCCTGTATTTATTAAGCATTCTGCTCTCCAAAGCAAATGATATGGCATTTTTATAATATTTTATCTTGGAGTTTTCTAATTTGTGTTAATTTCTCCTGTCACATACAGCTCGTCACATGAAGTTACATGTGCACCTGGTGTCACACACAGTAACAGCACTTGGCCTCTGTGGACGTTGAGTGGAGACATGGCTGTTGTTTTTCTTTATCAATGCACTGTGTGCAGAGGAACCCTGCCTACAGTTCCCTTCAAGGACAGGATCCCTGCCCAAGCATCCGGGGTTGCTGCACCCCAACCAGCCTCTACCTAACCAGCTTCAGACATTTCCTCAGCTGCCAAGAGCTACTTCAGCCAACATTGCATCTTTTCCATAGTGACTCACATCAATTCTTAACAGACATAATAAAGAACACTTCCGGATCTGCTTCAGAAAGAGGCCAGGATGGGATATGTACGTTCAGAGTGAAGAAGAATTTCCTCAGGGGGATTCCTGATGATGTGTCTTTTACTGTAACAAATCTTTAAAAAGTATTTTTGGCAAATTTAAATGTTCATGTATTTTTTGATCACTTCTTTTATTGAGTACCTGTCGTCAGTTTGCTGTGCAATATCCATAACAAACTGTAATTTAGTAACCTGATACTGTCCACACCTAATTCCACCTCAGAGTTTCTATCATGGTGAATTCAGTGTACATCGTAAACCACGTAAAATGAAGCATACACGAGTTTGCTTTTAGCAAAGTGTTATAGACGTCTATATTTTATAGTTTTATCATTACATATGGATTGCTTACCAATGCAGGTAAGAAATTAGTGAAATCAGAGAAAAAACTAAACATCAATAATTCACAAATACTAATTAACTTCCTTCTCATTTCCAGGAACTACAGTGTTGACCAAGATGAACATGATACCTTACACCAGAAATGTATTGTTATCTTTAGAAAGACTGAAAAGTCTATAACAAGCAAAATTACATGTAATAATTTAGGTAAAGAGTTTTGTCACATCTTTTCAAGGTTAATTTCCTTAATGAAAAGGTTTTCATGTTTGTACAATCTCAAGTTTTATGAAGTTACTAATGGCAAAAACAACATAATCCAACAATGAAATAGTATAAATGTTAGCAAGGGTGTGGCATTTATATAATCTGCATAAACATATCCAGTTAATGAAAATTTACTTTCAACCCAGTTGCATTCTCTCATGTAGCCTTTCTGAAGAAAATTCTATTTGTCTTTCTTCATATGTGCTTAGCAAGTTGTTTAATTTATAGACTGAGGAAATGTAGTTCATCATAAATTTGAGAAAAAGAACAATTCAAATAAAATAGTCATCTAAGAAGTGTATTTTTCTGATAGAACTTTTCATAGGGTAGCATAACTATCTCAAAGTCAAATAAAACAAGTCTAAAAAGCCAATTAGTTAAGCAACTTGGAAAAATTGTGCATTGTGGGAGATACTGTGTTGGGTGCTGAAGACTATCTAATTAAACTACTTTTCAGGGCAAGAGATGATTCCTGAAAAGTCTAGAATTTTTTACAAATAAAGAAAGACACAAAAGCACATGGGCATACTTAAAAAGAAAGAAGTCACCATATATATCTATATATCTATCTATACATATATATATGAAAATACTAAATGAGGATAGAAAAAATAGATATGGTATGAAATATAGACAATAGAGTGCTTTGGAAAATCTGTTATAAAGTACAGAATATATAAATATGAAACAGTAGGATAAGAAAAAGGAAAATAAAATACAACATTCAATTTTCTGTAGGGGATGAGTTTTGGAAAAAACTGTAATATTCCACATATTAATACATTATTGTTTATGACATATATGATTAAAATGATGTGGGCATGTGAAATCAGGCACAAAAAGCCATCTTTAAGATATACACCAAATTTTTGACAATTATTATTGAATTTAACCATAATATTTATATTTTTATCACATATCTTAATCAAATATATTTCATTCAATATTTTTATCAAATACATTTATCAAATTTTGTTTATTTGCTGTACTGTATAGGTTTCTAATCAAAACACAATAAATGATTTATCTATACAGAATCTGTTCACATTCTATTTCAATTCCTATAAAATAATAGTTTCCTATATCAAACACCAGCTGCCTGCCAATACACCAAGTTCATTTTGAGAAGCAAAGGAGGCTTTTAGTATAATGCAGTGCTAATGCCAAGCGATGTTTTTATGAAGTATGGCCGAATTCATTGTCAAGGTAAATTGACTCTCTTAATATCCTGGAAAAACTATACCAGGCAAATTCATCTTTTACATATTCATTTTCATTACAGGCATTCCTAATTGATATCAAAATTTTCAAAATGGTAAGAAGACACGAAGCTACTACTTCACAAATAATCACTTAAATTTTTACATTGTGAAATGTCACATGATTCCGAAAGGATCAGTTGGAAACGATTGGTTGTCAGATAAATTTCACCAATGGATTCTACAACTCAGGCAATTTCATGTTTTCATGGAAAGAATTTTTTCCAGATAGTGAGCCGTGTTTTAACACGATATTATTTGATGAGAAAAACCTTTTGTTTTCTTAATAGTAAACCATAATCAGAATGCTATAAAAGCCAATGTATATTAATTCAATTAAAATGGTAGCTTGTATGCCTTGGGGATTAGAAGAGAACTTTAGCTAAGCTGGCTGATAGCTGTCGGCAGCCTTTAGTTTGCAGGCACAAGGCGCCAGGCTGCTGGTAGACCCCGTAGGCCTCTATGCCGTGAAGCAACACTAGCGGAGGCTCAGCTCGTCCAGTTCTCAATGTCCCGCCCCCGCTTCTGCCCTCTGACCCTCCCAACAAGACCGATGGCTCCAAACTGCTTTATGCAATAATTCTAGATAATTCTCATGTAGCCCAATCATCAGTTTTTTGTCTTCCAAGGATCTTTCTAGTAGGGATCTGAAGTTGTGACTGGGTAAAATTAACGCTGAAAGCAGAAAAATGTAGGACAGTTCAGACTTGAATTATTTTTATAATGTGGTGCTGGGCTAAGAAAGAGGGAAGTGGTGGCTGACGGGGGTGACCACTGATGGAGTCACCATGGGCTACAAAAATGACACAGGCCAAGAAGTCAGGCCTAGGGGTGGAGATTACATTGACTTGGGGAGTGTGGACCTGAAGGCCGAGGAATCCTTGATGTTGTTTTAACCTGTAAGGCCTGAATATTCCACTCTAGATTTCAACAGAAAGACTGTCAATAGAAACCACTAGGAGAGTTACTTCATTTTTTATTTTAACCTGAAATATCTTTACCATTTCAATACTCTAAATATTTATTTCTTTTGTATAACTTTTAGATTAAATCTATTTTATTTTAAAACATTCTTCTAGTAAATTGAAAACACACACACACACACATGAACACCATGAACTATTAAAAAGAAAATGCTTCTTTTTTCCATTTCATGAAACCCACTAATGATTGCACCGTATTATCTAAGGATGATTTTAAAAATCCCGGTATCTAAACATTTTACGATGATACTTACAATAGATTTTAATTCTCTAATTTAAATTCTTTAATAAATGTACTCAACCTTTTGAGCATGATAGCTCAGGGAAAGAAGGTATTTCTGAAAACATGGATTTGAGCCTCCTCCATCACTGACTAGCTATGGGACACTGGAGCATCCATCCACCCTCTCACAACTTTAGTTTCTTCATTAGACAAACCTATTTTACAGGCCGTTGTGAAATTAAAGATGAGACATGCAAAGACCTTGGCATTGGTCCTGATACTGTCAGCTTTGCGACATCCAGGTTGTAGAGCAGTCTCATCGATGGTACAAGTTCAGAATAACATTGGAGCTTAGAAAAAGGCTATGAATCACTGAGTCCTCATTGTTCACTCAAACTTCAGACATATTGTACATCTCCAGAAACAGTATAAAAATCACGGGAGAAAATACACTGATGTGAACTTCTTTTGAACAAAAAGTCTATACCTTTCATCAAATTTTTCAAAGGAATCTGTGAACTGAAAAATGATAAGAATCCTGCCTTTGGCATTTTTTTTTTATTTCTGCCTACAAAGAAAATATTACTGGCATAAAAACATGACTAGCTATGCTAATTTCAGTTTCGGATACCTTTGGCCTTTCAGTAAAAAAAATATTATTTGAACTATCAGGGTTACAGATAATAAGTTCACATTCCTTTTTCCAAGAGAAGGGAAAATTATCTCAAATTAAGGAGATTTGATGTGCTAACATTGAGATTCCTTCTGCCAAGAGTCACACAGTTGTTCACTGTCTTCTTTCACCTTGATAATTCTTATTCCTCTATGTTCTATGCAAACAACAGGTATCAGAAACATTTCTGAAGTCTTCATACTAGAGCTGCCAATAACACTGCCAATCACTACCTTTAAGCAAATTAAATGGGGCATATTGTTTTCCATAAAAATTTTCTTGTATCTACATCATAAAAGGATAATGTTTAGCTAACTATTTTATAATTTTAGCCTCTGGAAGAAGTCAAATACTTCACTTTTAATGAACTTCAGAGGCTGGCTATTTTCTAAAATATTCCTCTCAGCAGTGACTACCTTAAGCAGAGTTACAAATTACCATTTCTCCAGATGGATACTCAGGCCCTGGTTGGTTCCCTGTGAATGACAAGTACAATTGTAAGAATTCCTGCAACTCCCAATGAACGACTCAATCATTGATTGCCAAAAGAATGTCTAATTCTGTCCTCTGTGCGGGAAGCTTTCCCGGACAGCTTGTGATTATTGCATGACTGAAATTGGAGGGCATGTATTCATTCATTTACTTTCAAAAAAAGCCAAGAAGGAACAAAAATGCTATAAAGAACTCTCCTAAGATCTTTTAACTTTAAATTCTTTCCAGGACTTCTAGTTAGCTACATTAGGCTAAATATATACATACACCCTACCACTTCTCAGAATCCCACTACAATAAGAGTGAAGATGTTTAAAAGATTTGATGCAAAAGACAAAAAATAATGGAGAAGGGATGATAACCAGTGGAAAAAAAAAAGTCAGCATGTTTCAAGTGGCCATAGTGAAACTAAGTACAAAATGCTAAGTGCCTACCAAGAAAGATCTAATAATGCACAGTGATTTCATTGAGGAGGAAATAGGAATGGGGTCTAAACTGGAGACATTCCATAGAGAATGAAGTTGAAAGTGAGAGGTTAAAAACAGTAATAAGAAGTAAAATTTCTAAGTGATGCATTAGACTCTCCGATCTTCAGCATGTTCAGGGTAGCTAGGGACTGCCCCTCTTTCCTCATCTGGCTGGAAGCTCCAAATTTTTAAATGGAAAATCTGAACCCTCTCCCCTAAAAAAGCCCTTTACTGGGGGACTCAGGCATGGTTACAACAACTGGAGGAGTCTAACTATAAAAAGATCTTTAGTTTGTTTTTTTGTTTGTTTGCTTGTTTGTTTTGCTTCAATCTCTACATGGTGTATGAAACTATTTGCAGCAATCTGCAAAACTGTTGGCAATCACGTGTGTAACTTGTCAGTAGATGATTGGTAGACTACTCTGTGGCCCATGACAGGCATTTCTCTTGACAGGAGCATGATGTTAAGCATTTAAGCAGAGGGCTGTGCAGGGACACTGAAGAGAAGGAAGCTTCCTACACTTCCTGGCACAGGTAGCGGGTAGGTTTGGCAGGCGTTAGGTAAGAGGAGAGAAAAGATGAAAGGATCACCAATAGGCATGAAGAAATTCAGCCAGCCCACTGACAGGCCTAAAACTCACTCAGGCTTCGTGACTCTGAATCTTCAGCCAGGTGATAACATTTCCATTGTCTTTTCAAACAGAAAAGTAGGGAGGAAGAGAAAGAGATGTGCTTCCCAAGAACCCACCACGTTGGGTCAGGGAGGTTCCAACCGGAAGACAACTAGCCTGCCTTCCTAGTGAGTGCGTGACCAGCATGGACTCCAGGAAGAGAAAGATCTGTGCCTCCCATAGGCCTACCAGCGTGCGGGCTAAGAATCAAGGACACCCTCCACCATAAGCAACCTGCTGGTTTGGAGGACTGGCTAAGTTGATAGCAACTAAGATGCATAAAGGAACTAAATGCTTGTAATGTTTGGTTGATTTTGCAGACCTGGGGCCAGCAGTCTGAGCATCTCTTGGGAAGATGACAGTATGCAATGTAGCAAATGTGGGGGATTCTCTTCTTTCTTCTCTTCGAGTCCCAATATTGTTCTCATTGTTTTGCTTTATTCTGATTAATTTTTTTGCTTTATTTCATATTCTGTTTTTATTGGTTTTATTGGGTTTTGTTTTTGGTTTGATTTTACTATACCTGATGGAATGGTCAACTATTCTGAAAATAACAAGATATACTATAGTAGCTATTGTTTTCCTAGTATGTTGCTTTGAAGTTCTGTACCAGTTCTACTGCTTTGTTTTGATTGACTTTGTTCTGTTATGGTTTGTTGGATTTTACTATCTTTAAAAAAAATGGGGAAAAAAGAAAAGAAAAGTAGGGTGTTGAGTAACCAGTCAGCTCTGCACCTGCTGGCCAGTCCAGATGTCTGCGTTCTCTCCACCAGCCCAGCCACAGCTCGCTGTGTACTCAGTGACCTGCGTGCATTGCACCAGCAAAGCCCGCTCAGGCTGTCTAGATTACCTGACACCCTGCCCTCCAGGTACAGATCACCACTTCCCAGCCTGCAGAGGATGCTTACAGCCTATGCCAGGTCATTCGGAGCACAGCTGTGTGCTATGATGTGAGTTCCATCTGACTGGCAACTCCAGATCTGCTCCAGGCTGGCTGAAACCGTGACCTGCTCTGTTATCCCTGGCTCAACCTTCTACACAAAGCCCGAACCCCTTCAAGTTTACCCTCCCTTGCTTTTCCTACCCCTCTCATAAGGCAATAAATGAGCTTCCTTACATATCATAGTTACTCTTTTACCAAGATCAGTTCTTTAAGCATTTCCTGTCTCACTGTGGTTTGTACCTTCTGACTAGATCCAAACATGAATGTGAATTTCACTAAAATGAGACACTAAAGGAGGAAAAACTAAAAAATTGAACTCAACTAAGAAGCAAAGGGTGAATCATAGAATCACAGCTGTAATTAAACTAGACACTGCTGGTCCAGATTGTAGTATGAGGGTAGATTCTTAAGGGAGAATTTTTTCTACTAAAAGAGAAGAGAAGAGTGACTGATAGGTTTCCCAAAGTATCTGACCATGGGGGAAAAAAAAAGAATTCTGTTCATCTATTTGGGAAGAATTAGGTGCTGGAACATGGAACTGTTAGAAAAAAGTCTTCAGTAAGTATCTGCAATGAATAGTGCCTATTTACTACTAATAATGTTGAAAAACATTATTAATGTGAAATGAAGCTGTGATGTAAATACTATATAGGGATTACAAGAGAAAAAATTATAAGAAAGGATTTAAAATAGTAAATATTCTTTTCCCATATTGGAAAGTCAGTAGATTGTATCTAAAGTAAAAACATCAAGAAATGATTGCATGACATATTTTTAGAAATATAAAGGTAAATACCAGAAGAAATAGCTAAAAAGATTACCAGTGTAAAACATGTTCTATGGGGGAAATCAGTAGGGCAACAAGCTACATTTTCATCATGTCTTATAATACTATGTATTTTATAAATATATAAGGTGATTATATACTCATATAGTATATTTTTAAATTTTATTTTATAACAAAAAGTGTATAGGACTTTAGAAAAATATTGGCAAGAAATACAAATGCTATGAATGCTATATTATTTTTAAAAGAACAATTCACATTAAAGATGAAATCTGAAAATGACCCTGTGAAAACTACTTTTCACTCAAAATTCTTTTTAACTATCCTAAATAATTATGTTATGTATACATATACATAAACACATACATAGTTTTTCTTTCAGTTTGTCACACAAGTGAAACAATATGATGGTTACATGTGTGTGACTTATTTATTTCACTGATAAGTATATTCTCAAGGTATATCCATTTAAGTATGAAAGTGTCTATCATTCTTTATAGCTGAGTAGTATTCCATTTTGTAGAAAATACCACATCTTTTTTGTCCATTCCTGAGTCGATGGGCATTTAGGTTGTTTCCAAGATCTGGCTATTTCCCTTTTGAGTATCTTCCCAAAAGAACTAAAAACATCATACCACAGTGATATATGTGCATCTATGCTTATAGCTGCACAGTTCATAATAACTCATATAGTATTTGGTGATTTCTGTTCTATTTTTTAAAAATGAGGAAAAAAATTCATTAAAATTTCAATTCCTGAAGGTGAATAAGACCAAAATAGGGAAAGAAAGAAAGAAAAACAGAAAAATTAGGCTATCCAAGTTTTAGATAAAGATTTATTCTGGTCTCCTTGGTTGGATCAGAATTATTAGCATTTATTGGGTAGTCTCTTCCATTCTCCCTTCTTTTTCTTCTTTTTTTTTTTTTTTTTTTTTTTTTTTTTTTTTTTTTTTTTTTTTTTTTTTTTTGTCTTTTTTGAGACAGGATCTCACTATGCAGTTCAGGCTGCCCTTGGGCTCACTTTGTAGCCCAGGCTGGTCTCAAACTTGCAACTATCCTCCTGCCTCAGTCTCCCAAGTGCTGGTATTACAGGAGTGTGCCACCACGCCCAGCTCGGTTCTCCCTTCATTTATGAATCTTGATTTTCATCCAGTGAGGATGATAAAACTGTTGGACCACCTAGGGACCACTTTCGATCAACAGGATTGTGCCTTTTCATTTGATGTAGGGACAGACACGATACCAAAGTAGAACAAGGAGACTCTTTTTCCTAAACCTTGCCTTTTAGACTAGGAATTTGTAGGATACGTCATACCAGTGGACAGACACTGAGGTGACGTGAGTCTCCATTGATCCCCAAAGCCCTTGATTTCCTGGCGCATGGACGTTCACAGGCAGGACCAGGTTCCCAGTATGTGAATTCCACCCGAGTTTTTTTAGTTGCTCACCTGAGTGTATTTAATCTAATCCTTGACTGAACTCTTATAGAATCTTATAATTATAAAAAATTATACATTGGTTTATCCGATCATATAATTCCTCCTTGGCACACTGCAGATTGAATCTCGTGGTCTAATATACACCAATTGATGTTGAAATGGCAAATTAAAAATTCCACTTGTCAGAGATGAAATGTAGATACATTATTACTCTCTGCAAGGTGTTATCATTGATAATCAATACCCAGAGAGAAGCCTGGTCAGAGAGTTAGCTGACAGGAACATAGCGGATCATAGGATTTCTCCAAATCTTAATTGACCTTTTTTGGGTTTATTTTCTGTATTTCTTTAAATGGTGAAACTGATTTTATTCTTACTCCCAGTAAATTTTATCTTGAAACTATGCCCATGTTCTATATGAAACACTGGCATATTTTTAACTTTAAGCACCTGAGGAGAAACTGAAACCATAAACATGCCTTAAAATCCCCCAAGGTTCACTGTCCCAAAACACACGATTCTCAGGTGCTGATCTGTAAATCAAATATTTGGAGGTGTGCCGGTGCTCACAAGCAGCCATACCAACTTCATGGCACCAAAAGACCTCGTAATGCAATATTTCTTCACCAAATGACAGGTAGGTAACATAGAATAATGTTTCAAAAAGAGTTGATGGTAGAAAACACACATTTTAAAACAGATTGCTTAGTCGACTTAATTATCAGAACAGTCTTTCATCAACTCTTGATTGGCTGACTGTTAACCTTTTACCACCATTGTCTCATTTGGAATGCATTTCATTTAAGGCAATTAAATTGATACCTTGTGTTATTAGCCAAGATACCTTAAATCCTTCATTTATTCTCGATGCAAGAGTAGTTAGGCATATGCATTACCCTTCAGAAGCAATGCTGTGTCTGAATTGTTAATATATGAAGGAGACATGCTGAGAAAATTCCAACATAATAAGAAGTTCTTAAACGCAGGCTTTCATTTTCTTATTGTGAAAAAGTTGGCATTAATTATGCAAGTCTCTTCCTAATGTATACTTTAGAGCTAGACAGTCTTTGTTGCTTTATTAGCATAATGAATGGGAAAAAACTCATTCAAAACACCTGTATCACAGTGAATAGACTTCACAAAAAATTTGTTCCTCTTTTTATTTCTCTGATTTGTTTCTAAAAGTTTGAGTTAATGGAATTTAAATCTAACATAGAGAAAATAATCTATCGATTAGAAATGGGCAGTTGTGAGTGAGACTTACAATGAGATAATTACTAAATTCTTTGGGGGAATAGTCTGTACAATGCCTTGACTCATTCTAGGACACACTGTATTGCTAAATCCATGGAAAGTAGATTAGGGAAGGACACCAAGAGATTACTTCACAGCAATTTCATATGAGCCACATCAGGGAGATGACAGAGTTCTCGTCACTGCCCATTTTACTGTAAAATATGCTCTGTTACACTCTTATTCTCCCGATGTCAACCCCAACCATTATACATGGGTTAGAATTGATTTGCCTGAAACTATTTCATCAACAGTTTATTCTTTATTCAGAAGTGTGCCATTATGAAGAGAACATGGCTCAAAAGATGGAGAATGAATAGAGGATATTTTTTCATAATATCCTGAGTTACTTGACTTGCAACTAACTGACAGACAATGGATGATTTTCATATTAATAGCTAGGAATATATTTGTTACAATCTTTCAATTACTAAGTAATACTGTTCTGTATTTATAGAATGGTATATAACAGACTTCTTTTTAGTATCTGAAATAACTGAATCACTAACTTTTATTTTACTTCTCAAGGAAAGAGTTCAAATAGGCTGTGTCCTGGGCTTCCTGCTTCTAAAATCTGGACTGGCTTCTCAACCAAGGTTTCTAATTCCACTATGTCTCTATCAGAGGTCTCCAAATTAGCATAAGTAAAATTTTAATTAAAATATTTAAGTGGAAAAATAGAACTACCCACTAGGAAAAATCTTCTTGAAGTCACCTAGAAATTTATTAAATTAAGTAAATTTTAGACAATATGGTGTTCAATTCTTCTGGACACTAGATGAAGTACTAAATTCAGGAAGGATTACCTATAATAACTACCCTGTTGCCTTCAAAAGCAACAGAAAAGACTTTATGCCTCATTAAGAAAGTTGTTTACTGTATTTCACTTACAAAATGCAGTCAGCAAGATTATAGCTAAGCAGTTTATAAATATTTTAATTCCCATTTATAAATAAAAACGTGATTTCCTTAACAGTTACACGTGCTGTTGATGCAGGTCAAAAATTTAAGTTTACTGTAAAAAATATTAGTAGAGATACATGTAGACATAATAAGAGAATATAATTAGATGGAATGCAAAGAAATAGATGTTGTTTTGAAACGGTACCAGTTTTTTCTTTAGGCAATTGTTTTCAGTGACAACTAGATTACTAAACAGAAAAGTTAATTTATCTTGAACAGACTTGACATTATTTACAGGTCTCAAAAGTATAAAGATAATTATGAACACTATATGAGAAATAATTGTATCAATGAAAAAGTGTCACTACATTTTAGAAATATTTTCATATCTCTAAATTCAGTAAAGCAGGAAAGAAGTCAAGGCATGTTTTGGGTAAGAATTTACAATCAAAAATTCATAATAAATTAATCCCCCAAGAATTAACTACATTAAAATGAAAATTAACAAGTTTTTCCTTTAAAATAAAATAGGAATATAATATTTAAAGCATAATATTTTTAAATAATTTTTGTAGAAACATATTTAACACAAACATAAATTTTAAAATAAGGACTGCTGTACCTACACACAACAGCTATATTTAAACTTTAATATTATACTTTCAGACAGTTAGTGTTAAATCAGTTAGAGGAAAATGTTTGTATATCCACTGATATTTTTTTAAAGCAGATAACAAAACATAGACGACAAATGCATGCACATATCTTTTACCTTTCTAGGAAAAAATTAAAAATGAAAACAAAATAAAGTATAGAAACAAGTCAATTTATTTGTTATAATGTATTCATTTTATCAGATAAACCCTACATGTTTCAGAACTATGCACACACACAAAAAAAATCGTATGTTGCAATAATCTCATATAAAGGTAGGAGCAACTAAAAAACAACTTATTAGAGCAACGCAACCAAGTAAAATGGAAGGCCAAATCACTGTGGGATTTCTGCTTTGGTGAAGAGTTTCAAAGATCCCAAAACCAACATGGGTTATCATATTTAAGTCTTCTAACCTTGCACTTTATTTTCTTGATTCCATCCTAATGAAACTGTGTTTGAAAGGCAATGGCACGCTAGTTAACTTTACAATCCTTAGGGTGCACAGATCTGCAAAGGACTGTGGGTGTTTTAGGCACTTCATTAAAGTCTGTGGAAAACAAGTAAATACATTTTATCCCTTCTTTCAAATTCATATCGGTACTGAGAACTTACTACTCACTACATGGCTAAGGTGGGGATTACAGGAACGAAACAGCAGTCATTCAAAAGATACTTGCAACTTTGTTAGGGTTGCAAACATGACGCAGCTATAGGTAGAGAATGAGTAAGTATTAGCTGTACTCCAGCACACACATGCATTTAGCAAAAACTAAAAGTAAAGGGGAAATTTATGTTAAAATTCACTATCTTTTAACATTAACATTATATATGAAAAATTTAGAGACTATTATGTTTTCAAGCACCTCTCTATGCAATTATAAAATACCTTACTGAGAGTAAAGCAACGTGCTCATTAAGTGAATGTGTTTTTCACATTTTGAAATGAATTATTTTAAAGGATCTTGAGTCACTGTTTTAATCACAGGAGGGAAAAAGGCCGTTTCTGACTTGATACTCAAACCCGTGTACTTGCAACCTTCCCACACAGCTTGCAAATTTCTTAAGGTAAATTTTCCACATGCTTGCTAGAGCTGACAATTTTTAATTTACTGGTGAGATTTGCCTATTATCTGTATGCATTATACCAAACATATTTCTGATTCACTCAAATTGCTTTGTGGGGGATACAAGAAAATTATAGTGAGTAGGGCAAAACGGAAATCAAGTGGGCCCTGAGATCTTAATTACGCTTTGTCAAAACAAAATAAAGCAAAAAAGAAAAAAAGAAAAATAACTGGATCTCTTGGCTATTTTCTTACCAGGAAACAAATAAACAAGGGAAATTTATCTCCAACTATGAATCTCAAATGTTTCATTTTCATTTTCCCAAGTTAACTTTCCCACATAGCTAAGCAGCACTTTCTATATTATTAGCTGCTGGTCCAATATCAGCTGACCAGTAGCCAGCAGACTCTGGTTCACTGAGCTCAGGGATTCCCAAGGAACTGTGTGTATGCAGACTTCTGCTTCCAGCTTCTAATTATTTTCCAACACATAATGGAACATTTAAGTTCAGAGAGGTTACATTAAACTTGTAAGCAGATCTAAACCCTAGATAAAATTGCAGAGCTGAAGATCACAGCAAAAAACTCTATGCTTTTTAATTTTCAGATAAAGCAATACTTATTCTTATCTAAACACACTATGCCAAACTGCATGTAAACAATAAGCAACAGGCACTCAGAAGATGACTTCTTGGGACTCGCAGTAGCATTTAGAAATGTTCAAAGGACTAACTTGATATCTATGCCGGTCGGGAGAGACCAAGGGGAGAGACCAAGCTATTCATACAGCATAAGAAATGCAAATTACAGTGTTGACCGGTTGAAGGATGCCTTCTATGGAATCCTTCCATGAAAAGTGGGAATTATGAAATTGAAAATTGGGCAACATATGTCCAGTATTTTTTAACTAAATGTGGAGGACTTGTCTGTTTTGTGTTTTAAAAAAGAAAGTTATACACAGCTGAGTTTTCTAATCTAAGGGTAAGAGTGAGTGACCTAAATGTCATATGGAGGAATAATAAAGAAGAAGAAAGCGACAGGGCCATCAGCAGGGCTTTGAGGAGCAAGAACACTTCTTGAGCAAAGCTTGATTTTCATTAGTGCAGCAGACAGCTTCAGGAACTCAGGAGACAAAATGCACTTCGAAGTAAAAGCCTATGACCAAACTGCCATGTTTGATTACTTGGAACATTTTCTCTCACTTAAACAATGCACTCAAACTGAACAGATGAAGGAATGCTGTGAGATGCCCCTGACTGCAGAGCCGAAGAGTTTCAGCCCTGAGACAGCTCTGACCTTCCTCACGGGCTTGGCATGAGCGCAGTCACGAGTCAGCTGCTTCCATTCTTCTCAAAAATCAGGTTATTAATAGACATTTGTAGGCATTTTATGGTATTCAATGTCTTTCTTTCCAAACTGTAATTTTGACCTTCATTTCACATGTTTTGTTCTAGAAAATATTTGTAAAAGATGTCTATTAATTGTAGATCATGGTGAATGTGATCGGAGATGTCCTGGAGTGACACCTTCGCACCTGGTCTTGGATACATCATTGAGTTAAACCTTTTGTCTCCACCCATTACTGTCCACTTCCATAATGTAAAGATCAGCACTTACAGTTAACAGCATAAGGGAGAACAATAATGCAAATAAAACAGTGTCCAAATTCATGTTTTTCTAGTAAAATCCTCATTTAATCTAGATGAAAATCTCTCACCACCTAGCCAGGATTATGGACCCTTGTTGAATGCAAAGTTGAATTTTAAAAATGAAAACGTTTAGCAATCTGGGTGATATCTAATTGTGTGCTTCGGATGACTCTTCCATTGTGACTATTCCTTAAGGCTAATGATGATAGGGAGAGGGTGGCATAACCAAGTTCCTACTCAGAAGTCCCTTTGTTGCTAACACAAAAAAATCTGCTGCCAACTGCTTCAGTTTTTGACAGTCTATTCTTGAAAATACTACAAATACACATACTTCTAAACAGTGGGGCATTGATGTGAGCTACAGTGAGGAATTCTTTTGATCTTTTTGAGAAAAGCATCCTCACTGAATTTCAAGGTATCCTTGTGAAGAAGTCACTTTTGTAATAATTTTACCAATACCAACCATACAGTGGCTCTAAGAGACTGCTACTATTAAATTGGCAAAGGCACATTTTTAAAAGATAAATTAGATAGGATATTTACCATTTATGTAAACATCACAGACATCTATCTATCTATCCGTATGTATATTTATTCACTCTAGGATGTAGAAGCAATGTTTAGGTATGTGTTCATATCCCCTACAAATAATACAACATAACAATCCTTTGTTTCTTGAGTCAATTACTTTTCTATGAATAACAGAGATGACTTTGTGTCACATAATGTAAACCAAGACTTTTTGCCAATGGTCCCTGCTATGGTTTGTACATTGTGTCAACTTGCAAAGTCTAGCAGCTTAATTAAGTAACTTAGCAGCTCTACATCCTGGGGTATAGAGCACAGTTACCTGGTCATTGTTACAATTTGAGAAGATCAGAAGTTTAACTGAGAGAGCCAGCAGGGAGCCAGGGGTCTTACTTTGTAAACATCCTCATCCTGTGCAAAGGAAG
>RJWM01031620.1:0-22248 GCA_004363535.1 Dasyprocta punctata | reverse complement strand
CTGGTTGCATTTCCCCTTCTGGAACAATAACAACAAAATCTTGAAGAATTCTGATTCACGCAGCAGATGTAAGAATGAGAAAACCTGCTGGTTTGTTGGAAATAAGTTTCACTAGAAACAATCACCAAAAAGCAAGCTATGTGTGATAAGTTCTTGCTCTTATGAGCTGGTCTTGGGTGATACAAAAATTATCCCACCAGAGATGTCTGTCCGTTTCTGAGAAACTTCTGACGTTCACACCTACGTCTCTATTCAAGGTTAAATACATTGAGGAAAACTGCTTGTATCTTCCTCTCAGAGATTTTAAATGTACATTAGCATATGAAGATCCTGGCATATGAAGAGCCACAGGATAAGGAACGTACTTTTTGTTGAAAACTTGCACTCTCAGTTAGCCATGGAACCAGTCAGGTAAAGATAGATAAGGACCTGGTGGAAACTGTTCGGCAATGATTACACGTATCTCCTGAAGGTCACTGCTTCTAGAAATATGGGCCTAATATTAACAGATTTTCATGAAATGGCTGAAATCTAGATTTTTTAAATGTGAAATTTTGCATCTGGGATGAGGAGGGAGAAGACATGTCTCTTTGTTACATCTGTTGTAAAACAACTGGGCAGTGCTCAAGGCAGGAAACACGGATTTTATTCATCAACTATTGCAGTAGAGGAAAAGAGCCCATGTAGAACTGAGCCCAATTCCAGATCCTGCATGGACAAGTGGGACTTTATAGCCGAGGACAGGATAGGGATCAGTGGATGGCAAATTACTAAAGAGAAACATTAAGAGTAGGGAAGAACTTTTGGTTTAACATACCTAATAGGATCCTTGCTGACAGCAAGCAAAGGTGATCAAACATCACCTGGGGGTTGGGAAGAATGAAGAATTTGATCGACTACAGGGGTGAATAGAGATTGAGGTTGGGGATTCTCTCTACACTGACTTAGCAGGATACTTGCCAATACAGCATTCTGCAAAGTCAGACATGGAAGCCCAAGGGCTACTTGAGAAGAGAGCTCAGAGGCTCCTGATTAAAGTCTGGTTGAGAAGTCTTCATCAGATCTGGCCTGCACACCACCAAGGGGGAGACTCTAATTTAACTTAAAATGTCTCAACTTCATTTGTTTTGTGTGTGTGTGTGTGTGTGTTTATTTAAGAGAAAAAAGACACAGAAAAGAAAAACAGAAAGCAAAAAAGAAACAAACAACAACAACAAATCCAATAAAATATCAGTGTAGGTTTACAACACCAGATGATAGGAATTTGACAATGGTTGCAATATTGCATGGAAAAAGACATAAATGTGCATATATATGTATACATAAGACAGCTAAATTGACTGTACTACTAAATGTACTAGTTATTGGAAAAGAACAGTTAATACTCATATGTTTAGATCAATTTTATGTGTCTATATCTGTTAATCTAAGCAACCCTTTTGAAGGTAATGATATGCAATATTACAACCATTGTCTTAAGCTTATTTGACCAGAGCTTCTTGCTCCTAGAATAACCTTTTAGGAAATGCTACCACATATTTCACTAGTCTGCTAACCCCTCAAAGAAGCCCCACTTTGATGATCTTTTCTCTACAGCTAGACTTCCTCCCATCAACCAGTCATCTGACCTGATCTAATAATAAGTAACCCAATTACTCTGTTTGTGTAATAAATACACTGATACTTGTTTAAAACAATATTTATTTTGCTCAAAACTGTAATTTGGGTGTAATTCAGAGAGTGTGGCTCATCTTTGTATCTCTAGGTGTCAGGGCCACTTGAACGCTGGGGCTGTGATGAGGGGCTGGCACCACTTGAAGGCATGCTCACGTGTCACACCATTCAGGCTGGAGTCACCTGACACTTTAGCTGAGGTCTTTGCTAGAACACCTATTGGCCTTCCTTTGAAACTTGAGCTTCCTTGCAATGTGGTAGCAAGATTCCAAGGGTATCTCAAGAGAAAAAGGAAAAGGCAGGTAGAAGCTGTATCACACTTAGGGACTTAGCCTCAGAAGTCACACCAGGTCACTTCTATTGCACTCTGTCAATGCTGGCATTCAACAACAAAGCAAAAGACTCTGGCTCTTAGTGGAGAAAGGCAAATTCTGAACAAGATGGGTCCTTAGTCCCTTTTTTGGTACTCTAACAGAATATTACAGACTGGGTCCTTTATAAAGAAAGGAAATTTATTTCTTACATTTCAGGAGGCTTGGAAGTCCAAGAGTGAGGAACCGTATCTGCTGGCATTACATGGCATGACAGAAGGCATTATGTGGCAAGACACAGCCTGTCTGAAAGAAAACCAGAGAGATCCGTTTATAATAAACTACTTTCATGATAACTAATCCACTCTCGTGACATTAATCTGTACCTGAGGACAGAACCCTCATGACCTCATCACCTGTTCAGCTCTTAATAGGTCCTACCTTCCAGTTCAGTTGGATTTAGGAGGGTGACACACACTCAAACCATAGTTACAGAGGGTCTGAAATACTGCTGCAGTAACTTTTGGAAGATTCATTATACCACAAAGGGAGTGAATAAAATATTTTTAATTCTAACTCTGTCATTTACTAGTAATAGTGTGACAGTAAACAAGTAAATTCACCCCTTTGGCATCATATCGTTCACCCTATCATGAATTACAGTTACCAAAATTTTTATCATCAGACAGTGAACTTCTTGAAAGTAATATATAAATATAGATGCTTTTGTTCTAATATTTTCATATTGCAATGCCCAATGACAAGCATATAGTTTGAATTTATTATAGCTAATACTTCAAAAACTAGGAGTTTCACAGTACTTTTCACTACTTGTGAAGAATTGCTACAGGTTGAAAAAAACCCTTCTAGAATTGAGTCAAAATGCTCATAGCAATCACAGAATGGATAAAAAAGATGTGGTATTTTTATACAATGGAATACTATTCAACTATAAATAAGGATAATCTTGAGGCTTTTATAAGTAAACAAAAGCAACATGAGACCATCCTCATAAGTGAAATAAATCAAACTCACATTTATAAATATTGTATTGTCTCCCTAGTGTAAAAAAATAATAAAAATAAAAAGCTGAAAGAACAGTAAGATCCAAAATGTACAATAGATATTATAATAATGAAAGGGAAAGAAAGTGCTCAAAAGGAAAGAACAACTGGGATATGGGAAAGGAGAAAAGGAAGAAAAGAAAAGATATGTATGTAGGTAAACATATATAAATGTATATGTATATACGTATGCAAGATAGATAACTATACTACTAATCTCTGTTAGTTATTCAAAAAGACCAGTTTGTGCTGCCATTGTTTGATTGTTTGATCATTTTTTATGCCTAGATCTTGTACCCTGAACAACTACTTCTAAGATAGCAATATGCAATATATTAACTAGTGTTAATTTTCTACTTTTTTTTTGAGATTCTGTATCATTTCTATTCATTTTTCTGTTTTGCTTTTTAAAATTAAAAAAAAGTGTCAGTGGTGGGGGAGAATGTTCATAGCTCTCTGTCCACATACCAGCTTCCTTTTTCACATGACTTGTCATTACATAGAACATGAAACTAGACTCACGTTCAGTGCCTCATACCTATATCCCTAGTCACCTTCCCTTGCCTGACCCAAGAGCAGCCAGGAAGTCTGCAACAAATGCACAGCCTCTGAGAAATTGGTACACAAAGCCGCTGGAAACACCAGGCATATTTCAGTGTGCATGAGCAACAGTTCTTTTTTTGTGAGTGCAAATGCCACTAGAACCAAGGAAATGGGTATAATCAAGTGAAATTCTATTCTGTAAAGACATTCATTGGTTGAGGAAAGTGCTAAAAGTCTTTCAAAAGTGGCCCCCTTTTATTTGGACAACATGTTTTGCTCTTTATTCTTTAAGGTTCCAATCCTCTTTGCTCCCTTGCCAGGTGAGAAACAGAGAAAACAAAGAGCAGGAAGCTATCCTAAAATCTGTTAGAAATGGCTCTTGACTTCTGAAATCCTGGTCAAGCCAGGTATTGCATTATTATTCCAGCTTCCTAGGCCCTTTCCTCCTCATCTCATTGTTTCCAATTTTTCTTCTCCATGTTTTTGCAGCTGTGCTGCTAGTGTATTTCTTGTCGCCTTGGGCTATTTGCCTGGGTACCTGTTGCTATCTGCAGTGATGACCAACTCCATTCAAACAGAGAAGTGCATCTATCCCAGAAACAACCAGAAAATCCATGTTAGTACCTATATTTTTGTTTTAACACTTCTAAACCACACCATTTGTAGATCCTGAGAAGTATCCTTTGTCACTTACAAGCAATAAAATACCAGTAACTGTCTATTCTTAGCTCTTAGATGCTGCACATTCTAAGCACTTCACATACATTATTTTATTTAATCCTAACAACCACTCTGAAAACATTTTTTTATGTTTTACAGATGAAATTCAGTGAAGAGATGATTTACATTAACATAACATAATAAGAGGCATAATTAAGATTATAGCCTGTTTTATGTGAGGTCAGAATCTTGTGCTTTCCTCCCTACACTGTTTTGATTGAGAAAAGAAATGGATGACAAGTCTATTTCTTATCTTGTAGAGCCTTTATTAATTTTGAGCCATCCTGCTTGACACAGTAAGTTGATTTGTTAATAACAGTGCAACAGAGACACACTGAGTTGTGTGAGACCTTAGAACTGATCGAGTAGGACCTCCTTCCAATCTGTAAACATCTTTATAAACCGCCCCCCTCACACACATTGGTCCTTCTGTCTATGTATAAAGACTTCCAATGCTGAAGGACCCATCCTTCTGAAAAAAGCTAACCCAACCCATTGTCCCCCAGGAACTGCAATTAATTTATCCCAGTCAGCTGTCTCCAAAGCAAGGCTAAGCCAGCTTGCCCAACTGTCTTCACCCCTCTGAGCCTTGCTTTCTCTGGCAAATTGCTCCTCTGTGGTTCTTCTAAGCAGGGCTATTCCCACTGATAGTCACTCTTGCTGAATGACTCCAGTCTGTCAGTGACCTCACTCACTACATGAAACATGCAGGGCTGCACCCAGGTCTCAGACTGATTCCCACCAATCAAAACCCTCTCCCACTGTCCATCAAGGTGCTGCACATGTGTTAGTACAACCCAGAAGGAATCCTGAAAGCTACTGAGCTACTAGTCAAGAATTGGTGAGTAGGGATATTCTGCCACTCTTGGGCAGCCTAGATCACTGGACCTCAGGTGAGGTTCCAAACATATCTGCACATAGTTTTATTTCCACAAAAATTGTTTGTTGTACCAAATACTTTATTTTCACTTGTACGGTTTTCATTCCTTGTCAGGTGCAGAGGGTACTTATCTTATGCATATACAGCATTAGGTCATTGGATTTGTTTTGTTTTGTTTAAGTTTTGATCCAGTGACAGTTAATCAATGAATGTTAAAGAGGCAGAAATGTCAGACTCCTCAAGGCAAAATTGGCACCTAATCTCACATTGATCAGTTCTTTTACAACAAAACGCCAGGATTTTCTAAGTAACAATTATGTTTGACCACAAATTCAGTAGTATCTCTATTTTAATTTAATGACTAAAATAAACAGGTGAATTGGAACTGGTAACATGCTGTCATCCTTTAAAATTCCCTGGTTCTAAAATGAATTGTTCATTTTTTTATTCTTTTTTTGGGGGCTGGGGGGTGTTGAGCCCAGGCCCTTGCACCTGGGAGGCAAACACTCTTCTACTAAGCTCAACCCCAACCCTACTAATTGCATTAATATTTAGCTTCACCTTGGCTCTTATAAAAATTTTTACTGTCCAATTTTACAATCAAAACAGTGAAAGAAAAGGGTCAAATATACTTTAGGGGAACTGCTTAAACCACAATTTTTAGGAACTAATGACTAGGTTAGAAACTCCCTTCAAAATGAAAATGTTCTCTTGTGCTGAGATCTTCCCTCCTCTATATTCTGATCTAACTCAATGTAATCTGTGTAGAAAAAGAAGTCTGAGCTTCTGTCTAATGAACACAATCTTCTAACTTACAAATGAGAAAAAATAATGTACAGATGGGTTTAAATGACTTGCTCAATTTGCAGAGTTAATGGCAGCTTCTAGCACATACCTCACTTTTTCTAAACTGCTCACACAGAATGTCAGTGTCAATAGAATTTCAGGGGTTAGAAATTGCTCTAGTGCAGCGTAATTGAAGAACACATGGAAGAATTGAATTTAAAAAGCATTAAACTGTTTTTTAAAGCCAAATCTTAATTTTCCATCAAAATAATGCTAGTGAACAATAGAAAACTTGAAAAATTCTGTAAAATACAAGATGAGGTGATAAGGTAAATTATTCATAATCCCATGCCAGAAAAACAGTGCTACTGTTTCATTTCTCTGCAGTCTTTTTCCTGGCACATTTTTTTTTTTTTGGCTATCAGTGTGATAATACTATTTCTTAAGGAATATTTTATCTCAAGAATTATACAGTAGATTAATCAACATAATTTTAATTGCTATGTAACAATCTCATAAAGGTTTTTTCATAGTCTTCCTAACTATTCTCCTATTTTTGAACAATTAAGTGAAAATGATTTAAATGAAAAGAGGAGAAATGTCTAAAGAACAATATGCATTTACAGAAAATTAAAACACCAAAATAGAGACTGCATACTCAAGCTTTGAGGTTAAAGATGGCTTTTGTTTCATTCATTGTATTTTTCACAATGGTACAAAAACATTAATAAAAATGCCTACCTTTCTTGCATTCATTATCTGGAGATAGTATATGTACATGACACATCTCACTTTTGAGGCTGCAAAGGCTGGAGTCTTGTGGTTCTTTTGATGTCCTCAGATCATCCTTTCTATTGTTTTGCTCCTTCTATGCGACCACATTTTTCTCTGCTCCATCTTTGCAGGCCACAACTATGCTAGACCTTTCTTCTGAGCAAACTCAAAACTTTTTAAATCATTCTGCTAGGCTCTTTGCTCTTGATTCTCAACATGAATCTGGCTAAATGCTTCTGCCAGTAGCTGTGCCACTGCCTCAACTTTACATTGGCTTGAAATTTCCTCTGCAAGATTAATTGGTCTGACACCCTTAATCTCAGTATCCTGCAAAGTCTGTGGGTATAAGCAAAATGCGGACAAATTTTCTGCCAAAGCACAACACACATGGTCTGGAATCCAACAGCCAATGTATCCTTGTTCCTAGCTAAAGCCTGCTGAGCCTGTGCTTTACCAGAAGCATTTCTATCAGCATTCTGGTCTTCTGAACTCTGACCAGAATCTCCCATCAAGTTCAGCTTACAGCATCCTATGGCTGCTTTTTGGAACCTTCCAGAACTCTTTCCACAAGCAAGTTCTGAAGGCGCCTAAATCATGTGGCCAAGTATAGTCACAGCCACAACCCCACTTCTCTGGTACGCAAATTCATCTTAGGTACTTTTTTCATTGCTGAGTCAAAATACTTACACCTAAAGTTAAAGGAGGAAAGGTTCATTTCAGCTCAGTTTGTAAAAGTTCTAGTCCATAGTCTGTTGGCTCCAAGGCAGGAAGGCATGGCAGAGGAACAATACAGAGGAGAAACTGTGGTAAGAAAAAGGGAAGATACTTGCAAGGGGAATAGTTGGGTTCAATGGAATTCTAGTTTTAGTTTTTTAAGGATTTCCATAATTGTTTTACTAGCTTAAATTCTTACCAGCATTGTAGTAAGACTCCTATTACTGTTTCTATCATCCTGTTTTGTAAACCTGTAATGTTACTGTTGTGCATTTACTCTAGTCGTTTGTTTGTCTCTTGCTTTTCGTCTTTCTTATATGTGTCTTTCTTTTTCTGTTAAATAAAAAAAAGACTCCTATTACCCCCACAGCCTCACTAGCATTTGTTCTTATTTGAATTCTTGATAGTAGCTATTCTTTTGAGAGTAAGATGGGATCCCAGTGCTTTTTTAAAAAAAAAATTGCATTTCTTTAGTGATCAGCCATGTTGAACATTTTTTCATGCATTTATTGGCCATTTATACTTTTTCTGAGAAGCATCTATTTATTTCAGTTACCCATTTTTTGATTGAGTCTTTTGTTTTGGGGGGTCTAATTTTTTTAGTTCTTTATATGTTTTAGATATTAACCCTCTGTGCAAAATGGAGCTAGTAAAATCATTTCCCAATATGTAGGTTGTTTCCTATTTTGTTAGTTGTTTCCTTTGCTGTACAAAAGTTTTTTTAATTTGATGCAATCTTGTTTGTTGAGTTTTATTGTTATTTCTTGCACAATTGGGGTTCTCTTCAGAAAGTCCTTGCCTACATCTATGACTTCATGAACTTTACCTATTTTATCTCCCAGCAAATTAAATATTCCTATTTTAACATTTAGATCTTTGATCCATTTTGATTTTAGTTTAATATATGTTGAGAGATATAGGTCTGCACTCAGTCTTCTGCATGTGGGTACCCAGTTTTCCCAGCATCATTTGCTAAAAAGGCTATCATTCCTCCAGTCTATGCTTTTGGGTTTCTTGTCCAAGATTCAATGGCTGAATGTACCTGGGGTTGTTTCTTCATGTTCTATTCTGTCCCGTGGATCCACATGTCTTTTTTGTGCCAGTGCCATCCTGTTTTTTTTTTTAATCCCTGTTGCTTTGTAATATAACTTGATGTTCAGGATTGTGATGCCTACTGCTTTGCTCATGCTGTTTAGGGTTACTTTTGCTATCCTAGGTATCTTCTGATCCTATATGAATTTTGGGATTGTTTTTTGTAGTTCAGTAAGGAATACTATTGATATTTTGATTGGAATTGTATTAAATCTGTATATCAGTCTTGGGAGTATGACCATTTTGACAATGTTGGTTCTGCCTATTCAGGAGCAGGGGCTATGGTTATCTTTCCATTTTCTAGGATCTTCTTCAACCTGTTTTTTCAGAATACTGTAGCTTTAATTGTAGAGGTCTTTCATCTCTTTTGTTGGGTTTATTCCTAAGTATTTAATTTTTCCCAATGCTTTTGCAAATGGTATTGTTTTCCTGATTTCTTTCTCCATGTGCTCATTATTGGTGTAAAAGAATGTTACTGATTTTGTGTGTGTTGATTTTGTATCCTGCTACACTGCTGAATTGGTTATCATTTCCTAGAATCTTTAGTGGAAATTTTAGATCTTCTATGTAAAGGATCATATCATCTGCAAATAATGATAATTTGAATTCTTTCTTTCCCATACATACATGCCTTTTATTTCTTTCTCTTGTCTGACTGCATATTGAACACGAGTAGAGAACACCTACTTTTGTTGAGCATCTGCCATATGCTTTGTGCCAGATACATTTTCTCATTTAGTCATCATAACAAGGAATACAAATTTCTATTATATTTTCATTTTAAATGTAAGAAAAGTGAGGTTGAGAGAGGTTAAGGATTTTCAGAAGGCCAGTGATGGAGCAAATATTTGATCCCTATCCACCTACAAAGAAAGCTGTCCTTCTTAACCTCCATTCTGTATATTCTGTATGTTTATGAATGTGTACTCTTATCACCATAAAGCTGCTTCAAAAAAATGAAAATAGATTGCAAACAATAGGACAATGAACCACCACATGACTGAAAAGGTAAATAACTGATACTTCACAGAGTACTGCATTGCTGTGCTATAATGTTCAGCAGGCTAGATATATTAAGGCATTTTCTACTTAAAATAGTGTCAACTTACAATGGGCTTATCAGTACATAACTCTATTGTAAGTTAAGGAACATCTGCAGTAGATTTTTAGATGAATTCAGTAAACATGATGCTGGCAATTCAGGAGGTAGTCACCTTCCTGCTGCAGAAAGTTACAGCTGATCCGCTTCAAAACTTTCGCGACTCCAGGAGACCTTTGGATCTAATCCGTGTAAACCTTTCCTTTTCAAAATCCATTTGGTCCTATTGGAAAAAAAAAAACTGCTTCTCTGGAAATAAACCAGACAATAGAACATGTTCTTAAATATATCTGTCTTCATTTTTTCTGTCTCCTAGTCAGACACAGAGTTTTGGGATAAGATGCAAGCAGAATGGGAAGAAATGGCCCGGAGAAACTGGATTTCTGAGAACCAAGAAGCCCAGAACCAAGTTACAATCTCAGCGAGTGAGAAGGTAACCAATTCTGTTCTTACATGTGCTAACCTCAGGCTCTGCAGCTCATATTTTATAGATGAGTCAAACCTTTGTCAAGAATCTAAGAATTAAAGACAATTTAATGTCAGTCTGACCTAGAAGAAATTATGATAGATGGAAACAAGATAATCATCCAGTGTATAAAGGCAGCCAAGCTGGTTGGCAGCCAACCAGAAGCTGGATGCTGACTGCTGGCCAGTAACAGAACTAACATTTCGATGGGCTGGCCAAGAACTAGACTAATCCCACAATGCTTTGTCAGTCCTGCTGCTATGTCAGCAACAGAAATTATATGAATGGCAAGGGAGTGAACCAGGACTCGGGGCTATGTCTCACCGGCAGTCATTACAGAGAAGCAAAGAATCTCCGTGGAAAAAAATGCCCTTCACACAACCAGGTCAAGTCCCAAGGGGATTTCTTGGAGCTACTCCCCTGAGAACAGCCTCAGCAATGAACAAGTCCAGTGACCAGACAGTTGAATTACCTATGAAGGCCCAGGTGCTCTAGGATTTATGTCTTTAACAATACTTTGTTGGGGATGGGGAGACTAACTGAAAAATAGAAAAGAGGTACGGAATTCTCTCACACAGAAAAAAAAGTGCATGTGTTCATATTGAAGGTCTTTGTGGTGAAGTTAATCTCTGTACTGTTCAGTTCTGGATAACGTCCATGATATTTTGTTCAGTGCAGCAAATACTTGTTGAATATCTGCCCTGCACTAGGAACAGGGATGTGAGTCCGATTTTAGTGAATTACAAACCTACAGTCACTAAAATGTCTCTCTTATTCCACCATCTCTGTTCCTCATCAGAAAATAGAGCTCTCATTAAAAATAGCTGTCTTTTGCACAAAGAAAACAAAGTGTGGTAAGAAGAAAGAACTTTTCAGATCACTGGACACTGAGCATAAATGATAATCCAGATGCTGTAGGCCTAGTTGGGGCCCTTAGCCCCTCACTCCTGGGACCCCATTTCTGCAGCACCATGGCATAGTCTGGTCATGGCCTGTAGTTTTTCTTTCTTTTCTATTTTTAACGCCTCATACCTGACCATGGCCATCAAGGAAGGGATTCTCTCATTAGTCATCGTGTTTGCACCCTAGATCAGATCCATCAGATGATCATTTAAGGAATCTAGTTCTTTTACTGGAACACGTTAGTAATGCAGGATAATGAGACTCATTCTGATATATTTATATAACATATTTTGATTATTTTCATCCCCATTAACCCCTTGTCTTTCCTCTCCCCTTTCCTTCACCCCCTTCCCCATCTCTAAAAGTTTACCTTCTAGTTTCCTATCATCTCTGATTTACTTATTTATTTTTTTACTTATTTAGCTCACTCATGTATGGGAAAACATGAGATACTTAACTTTCTAAGTCTGGCTTATTCGACATAACATGATAATTCCTATTCTATTTATTTTCCTGAAAATGACATCATTTTGTGCAACTTTACAGCTGAATAATACTCCATTGTTGTGTGGATATAAAAATTACTAGGCATGAATCACTTTAGCATGCTATCTTATTATTCTGGACCATACCCAGGAGTGGTACAATTGAATCAAATTGTATATATATTTGTAGATTTTTTTGAGAAATCTCCATGCTTATTTCCATATTTTCCATACCCAACAATAGTGTTGGAGGATTCCTTTTTCTCCACATCTTCACCAGCATTTGTTGTTTTCCTGTATTTTTGGTGATCAGCATTCTAACTGGGGTGAGATAGAATCTCAATGTAGTTTTGATTTGCATTTCCCTAAATGGGTAAAGATGCTAAACACTTTTTTTTACTTACTGGCCATTTGTACTTCTTTGAGACTTCTCTGATCAATTCATTTGCCCATTTATTGGTTGAGCTGTCTGGCTTTTTTTGGTATTAAGTTTTTGAGCTTTTTATATATTCTAGATATCAATCCTCTGTGAGAAGAGTAGCTAGCAAAGATTTTTCTCCCATTCTATAATTTGTCTCTTCATTCTCGTTTCCTTCGTTTTATAGAAGTTTTTTAACTTGATGTTGCCCCATTTGTTGATTCTTGACATTTATTATTTGCAGCGCTGTTCTATTCAGGAAGTCTTTGCCTGTACCCAGGGCTTCAAGTGTTTCCCCTTTATCTTCTCCCAGCAGTATCAGTTTCTTACATCTAGGTCTTTGATCCATTTTGATTTGATTTTAGTACAGGATGAAATGTAGGAATTTAGTTCCAATTTTCAGCATGTGGTATCTGCCTGCACTGTTTATTAAGGAGGTTGTGTTTTTTCCAGAATTTTTTGACCCCTCTGTCAAAAATCAGATAGTGATAGGTGTGTGGATTTATTTGTGTTTCTATTCAATTGGTCTAAAATGTTTGTTTTTGTGGCAGTGCCATGCTGTTTTTGTTACCATCCCTTTGTGGTTTATTTAAGACCAGGTATTATGATGCCTTCGAAATTGCTCTTTTAAAAAACATTGCTCTTTTTACACAGGAGTGCTTTTACTATTCTGGATCTCTTGTGTTTCCATATGAATTTTAGGATTGTTTCTTTTTCTAGTTCCGTGAAGAATGTTTTTGGTAATTTAATAGGGATCTCACTGAATCTTACAACACTCTTAGTAAGATGACCATTTTAGCAATATTAGTTTTGTCAATCCATGAGCAAAGGAAGTCTTTATATTTTCTAATGTCTTCTTCAATTCAATTTCTTTCTTCAGTGTCTTGTACTTTTTATTATAGCAGTCACTCACCTTTTTGGTTAAGTTGATTCCTGGGTAGTTTTCAACTGTTATGAATGGAATTGTTTACCTGATATTTTTTTTCTTGATAGATTCATACTAGTGCATAGGAAAGCTATTGACTTTTGTGTTTTTTTTTTATTCTGACCCTATAACTTTTAATGAGGAGTTTTGTTATTCTAAGCATCCAAGAGAAATAAAAGCCTCTATCTGACCCATTTTTAAACCTTGGTAACATAATCAATGGACTAGCTTATTTGTATCTATATAATGAGAGAGATTTTATGATAGTCTATGCTAGTAAAGTTACAACAAATAATATTCTCAAATGCTGCAGATGACAGTCTAAATTGAGACAAAGATTTTCAAAAATTCAGCTACACATATCAAAGTCCTAAAAACAGTTCACAGCATTTAACCAAATCCTGTTATGAATCCATACTAAGGTAAGAAGCAAATGAAGACAAAAATTTGAACATGAGGCTTTCATTTTAGCTTTAGTGATGGTAGTAAAAATTTCAAAATTACCTGAATGTACATCAGTAATGGAGTGGGTAGATAAACTTAACGTATTCATATAAATAATTGTATTAACATGGAAAAATAATCACAATATAAAAGTAAATATGGCATAACCCACAAGACTGAATCCATAGGATAAGCCTACTTGTTTAATTTGTATTCTCAGAAAAATACTAGATGATTTTATTTATATATTCTATTTCATTTAAATTTCTACAACTAAAAAACACTATCTCTTTAAAACATACATCCTTCAGTAAGAGGAAAATAGTCACAGTGGGGCAAAAAATGTGTTCTTGTGGGGACAAAAAAGATCTTAGATATTACAATGGTCTGTAGCTCTCCAGAGGGTCAAAATAGCTGAATAGATGCACAGTACGCATTACTAATTTCAGAGAATTGGGCAGAGCACTTAGCAAAAATATATTTGAAAAGTCAGTATTTCACTAATCTTTAGAGGAACTAGTTAAAGCAAAAAGGATAAAAGAAATATCATAAAGAAAACAAAATCCACAATGTTAGCAGTTGTAATATTTAGGTTGTGACATTAGAGAAACTTTCTATTTCTTTTTATGCTACCTAAAATTTATGGAATGAAAATGCATGCATTCACGATGAGGAAAAACAGCAGTTTAAATTTTATTTATTGCTATCTTAAAATGAAAAAAGAATGAAGACGATGATACAGAATTTCAAAACAAAATAATAGATTAACAATGGTTAACATGTTGCATATTGTTATCTTCAAAATAGTTGATCATATTATAAGATATAGGCATGAAAAATGATCAGTGAGAGCACAAATTGTTCTATAGAGATTAGTAGTATAATTATCTATCTATCTATCTATCTATATATATATATATATATGATCTTTTCCCTTCTTTTTCTCCTTTCCCCCATCCCAGTTGTTCTTTCCTCTTGAGCAGTTTCTTCTCCTTTCACCTTTACAGTGTTTATTGTACATTTTGGTTCTTATTTACTCTTTCAGATTTTTACACCAGGGAGACAACACGATGTTAACAATGCAAGTCTGATTTATTTCACCTATGAACATGGTTTCAAGTTGTATCCATTTACCTATAAAAGCCTCAGTTGTATTCTTCTTTATAGCTGAGTAGTATTCCATTGTATAAAAATACCACATCCTTTTTACCCGTTCTGTAATCGATGGGCATTTGGATTGTTTTCAAGATTTAACTATTACAAATCGTGCTGCTATAGACGTGGGTGCACATATAGCACTGTGGTATGATGTTTTCAGTTCTTCTGGGAAAATACCCAGAAGAGAAATAGCTGGGTCAAATGGGATCTCCAATCCTCATTTTTGAGGAAATCTACACTGGTTTCCACAGTGGCTGTAGCAGTCTACACTCCCACCAATAGTAGAGAAGGGTTCCTTTATCCTCATAACCCCACCAGTATTTGTTATTGGTTGATTTCTTAATGATAGCCCTTCTTTCTGGAGTGAGATGGAATCTCAGTGTTGTTTTAATTTGCATTTCTTTTGCTTGTTTGTTTGATTGGTTGGTTGGTTTTTTTGTTCCAGGGATCAAACTCATGATCTCACACTTACCAGACAAGCACTTGAGCCACTAAGCTAAATCCCTGGCTAGTTTGCATTACTCGAATGACCAACAATGAACATTTTTTCATATATTTATTTGCCATTTATATTTCTTCATCTGAGACATATGTATTCATCTCAGATGCCCATTTTTATTGTGTTTAAATTTTATTTTAATTGAATAAATCAAATAATTGAAATAAGTAAGCTAATTGAAATTTATAGAGATCTTACTTAATGTAATGAAGAAAGAAATCAATGGATTGTGTAATGGCACTTCTCCATGCTGTAGGGATATTACTTTCACACTGAAAACCCCTTCAAGGACTGGCCTGGAGCATTTGAAGAAGGTTTAAAAAGGTTGAAGGAAGGAGATCTGCCAGTCACCATTCTGTTCATGGAGGCAGCGATCCTTCAGGACCCTGGAGATGCAGAGGTACCATTTCCTCTTCACTTCATCAGACTCAACATGTCTACATGTGCCAGGGAGGGACGGGAAGGCACAGGGCTTTTCTAGGGGCATTTGCATCATGTAAATGTTCGCCAAGGCATTGGCATGGCTTAGTGTGACATTTGATTGAAAGCAACAAATATTTTCTAACCAGGTTTATTATCTGATCATCGTACCCAAAGAGAAACGGTGGGGACAGGAAATGAAAATTTGAATTTGCCAACCTAAAACTCAAAGCAGTTTCCAGGGAGTAGAGAGTACTTTCATCTGAGTCTCAGGTCACACCACACAGTGCCCTTGATTTACTCATTTAACATTTATTGAGATCATACTGTGTCCCAAAAAATTGCACCAGGTCCTGGCTTAAGACACTGAAAAACTGGAAAAAACATAATGGTTGAAAAGACACCTTCATGGCCTATCTGGGGAGAAACAGAAATAAAGCAGTGCAGTGCAATAAGCACCATGTGAGAGCATGTGTGGACAGGATGCTGGGAGAGCAGAGGACAGCGATGCTAACCTGGCCTCCCTGTACATGTGTATCCATGGCTGAGTTTTGAAGGAGAAGGAGTTAAAAACAATAGGGAAATGGAGTTGTTTTTAAGAGGCAATGGTGTGTGCTAGGCAGAAGGGCTTGAAACATTGTATGAGGGTCAAAGAGAGGGACAGAATAGTAGAGAGGAGGCAAAAGGAGGCAGGCAAAAGTTGAACTACATCAGAAAACCATAGGAAACCACTGAAGAACTCTATACTCTGTCTATCTCTATGTCTCTCCGTGTCTCTCTCCCTCCATCCCGTGTGTGTGTGTGTGTTGAAAAGATAATATAGAATAGTGGCTAGCCTTCCAAGCCCTGCTATCCTATCTGTATAAGACCTAACTAACTATATAAGCCCTACTACCCCTTCTCTGGGACAATTCATTGAAGCCTTCTAAATTTCAGCTCCCTCTCTACATATTGGCGGTCATAATGGTAACTATATCAGTGGGTATTGGAGGGATTAACTTAATTCACACAAATGAGGTGCTCAGATCAGTGCCTGACACATTAGTGGTGAACCTTCATTTCTTATTATTGAATTTACTTAGTTTGCATACAAAGAATAAGTAAACTGATCACGTGTTTTTGAAAGTTTCTAATGTCTTTTTTAGGCAAAAGGCTTGCAGTGAAGTGAGATTAAACTGAAAGCTATAATTCTGTATTGAAATATTGCCATTTTTAAAATATATAGGAAATAATATCTTGCATTTATAAATTGTATATATTTTACAAGATATTTTGTATGTCTCATATCATTCAACACAACACACTGGGAAGTTAAAAAGAATTTATACCATTTTCCCAGATTTGTAAATGAGAAAATTAAGGCCTTTTATAACTGAACAGATCCCAGGCAAGCCTTCATGTAGACTCCAAGGTGAAGATAATGATACTGTAGATAATGAAAATGGCACCTTGGCCAAAAGCTAGAAAAAAGTCCTTGGGAAAAGACAGTTCATTCAATTTCTTCCTCAGAAGTATTCTAAGGTTCATGAAAGAGGAAATCTAAGTGGAAGGCATTCTATGTAAAGAATCACCAATAATTTGGCATAGAAATAATCAGGATTTTATATGGTACATCTCATCTTAAAATTTCTTAATGTAAACTAGACTATTTAGCTACACTTCTGGGTTATTTTCTACCCATTTTCCTCACAACTGTACAATTTTACATATTCATCTTTTGATTTTAAGGTATTTAATACCATAAAATCTCAGAAATTCAGAGCTTTCCATACTCCTAAGATATAGGAAAGTATAAAAATACTGGAGATAGAATCATGACCCAGATGTCATGAGACAATTAGGAGAAATGCACTTGATGTGTTTCCCTTTTACATGGCTGTTACATCTGACTCAGGTGCACTGTACAAGAGATCTGTCACAGGTAAACCAACAAAAGCACACAAATAATTAGTTGGTTTTTTTGCAGGCATGGCAGTTTCTTGGCATAACCCAGGCAGAGAATGAAAATGAACAAGCAGCCATTGTCGCCCTCCAGAGGTAGATGGAGCTAAGTGCAAAACAATGGGCTCGGTGGACTTTGGGCAGTGAATTTCCTGTGTTTCAAATTTGTGTTTTGACCCTTGTTGAAGTATGGGATAAACAGTTTGACCAGGATAAGTATCAGGATATCACGTATCACTCACATTTAGCTCTGTAAAACAAGAGTTTACGACAAAGTCATTTGCCTGAATCACAATGTTTTGCTATGAAGGGAGTTATAGGCAATGAGCTGGCTATTTCAAGGCTTTTCCAGGAGTTAGCAGCATTGTCACTACCTAGTGACCTATCAGACCTGCACACTCCTGAGCCCCACCCCAGGCTTCTATAATGCAATGTTCATTTTACAAGATTACTGCATGATTCATATGCACTTGGAAGTAAGAAGAGCCTTTGATAGAGGTCCATGGAATAGAATGGGGGAAGCAGTGATGACCTGTGTTTCCAGTAAGCCCACGTCAGTAGTGTGGAAGCACAGGAATTTACCTCTTCTTTTACAAAACACACACAATCTTTCATCTCTATATGCACAAATTTAGTTCAAATCCAGCTGGGGGTGGGGGGTAAGGTAATACAGCATCATTAAATTATGATATCCCTTACTTTCCATTAGATAAATTTTTAACACTTTATGTGCTTATATTTCTTTTTGTTGTAAACCCATTTATTAAAATTATCCAAAAGTGCCAAGCATCAGGATGAGTTTTAACTTTCTTAAAAATACCCTGGACTCAGTTTTCTTATGAAGAAATATGGTGTTTTTTAGAAATGACATAAACCAGTTTAACGATGCTTTTGCAACATTTGATTAATAAAGACGTTGAATTTTCTAAAATACTGTTAGAGGCTGCATTAAAAATATATGAAATTATTTGTTTTACTTTCTTTCAGGTGCTTAGAATTGCAGCCCAACAACTTAAAAGCTTTGATGGCTTTGGCTGTGAGTTACACAAACACTGGCCATCAGCAAGATGCCTGTGAAGCTCTGAAAAATTGGATTAGGCAAAACCCAAAGTACAAATACCTTGTGAAGAGCAAGAAGGGATCTCCAGGCCTCACTCGGCGGATGTCTAAGACTCCAGTTGACAGGTACCCTTCTTACTAAATCATAGCTGGCAGGCAGTAAACATCTCTACACACGATCCGTCATCTTGATAATAATTAACCATATCTCTACCACTGCTCACACCTCACTTTTAGGACATCATTATGCACTGATTAGAAAGATTGATGCTAAGATCAAGGCCATTGTGTTTTCTGTCAGTTTCCCATCACCATGACAAAGTACTGTATCAGAGATAATTAACTTGTAAGAAGGTTTTAGAGGTTTCATTCTATGGTCAACTGGCCCTGTTGCTTTGGGCCTGTGGTGAAGCAGCACATCATGGTGGGAGCACGTGGCAAAGGAAGTGCCTCTCCTCATGGAAGCCAGAAAGCAAAAAGAAAGAAGTGACCAGAGTCCCAATATCTTCTTCAGTGACACATCCCCTAGTAACCCAACTTCCTCCCACCAGGCTCCACCTTCCAAAGGTTCCACCACCTCCTGACAGTACCAGAGACTAATGACCATGTCTTTAACACATGAACTTTTTAGAGGGTTATTCATCAAACTTAACCATCCTTGTGCTCACTTCAGCGGCACATATACTAAAGCAGTCATCCTTTGGAAACAGGATCTACATTATGTGCATTCGGAGACACTTATTCAAGTGTCATACTTTAAAACCAAATACTTCAAACATCCAAGTCACCCAAAGTATAATAAGTACCGTGTTTTGTAGAACTTGAGAGTTAGAAATGGGCACATAGAAGTCCTTTCTTCCAGGAATTTTGTCTTTGTGTTTTGGTTTGGTTTGGTTTGGTTGCTTGTTTGCTTGCTTGTTTTGGTGGTACAGATGATTGAATGTAAGATCTCATGCACACTAGGCAAGCACTCTAACACTAAGCTACATCCTAGCCCTTTCATGGAGGGTGGGGAGACCAAGCTCTGGTTAAGTTGTCCAGGCTGGCTCCAAACTTGCAATCCTCCTGCCTCAGCCTCCTGAGTAGCTGAATTACAATCATATACCACCACACCTGGCAGAAATTTTGTTTTCTACCAATGATAAATACTGATTTAAATTCTTAATCACTAAGATCCTTGCATAATGGGCTATATTTTTAACATTTAGTATTAATAGTCTCCTCATTAGACTAAGATATTTTTAGCAAAGTTTTCCAGTTGGTAATGAACAGAGCTGTAGTTGTTAATCATTTATGCCCAGACTCTTTGGTTTATGAATCTTTTTGCTTTTGTAGCTCTGTCTTGGAAGGAGTGAAAGAATTATATCTGGAAGCTGCCCACCAAAATGGAGACATGATTGACCCAGACCTACAGACAGGTCTGGGGGTACTGTTCCACCTGAGTGGAGAATTTAACAGAGCAATAGATGCATTTAATGCTGCCTTAACTGTTCGACCAGAGGTAAGAAAGCACAGTCCAGCAAGAGACCGTAAGTTTCTCTGTAGCTTTCACAGGCTACACTCTATGCATGTCTTCTAAGTTTTATCACCCACCCACTACCCTCAGTGCTTAAAGTGATCGGTACTAATGATGTGCCACGGAGGCTATTAGACTGAAGCACCTAAAGTAGAAACATTAACACATACGAGCATCAAATGGTAACTGCTCCCTGATCAGCAAAAGTCATTCCACAAAATTGTCCTCAAGATTTTTGAGTAATTTGCCTCAACATGGTCTCTGCCCATGAATACTGGATAACTTTTAGCCATCTTCCTTCTTCTGCAGAGAAATATGGGAACACTGGGTCACTTGCTTGTTCTGGTTGTTAGAGGGCTCTGATTTTTGTCATCAGGACTATTCATTATGGAACCGTCTTGGGGCGACCTTAGCAAATGGCGACCGCAGTGAGGAAGCCGTGGAGGCCTACACACGAGCACTGGAGATCCAGCCAGGCTTCATCCGGTCCCGATACAACCTGGGGATTAGCTGTATCAACCTGGGCGCCTACAGGTAAAAGCATCTACAGGCACACTAAAAGCCACACTCAGAACTGAGGCTCAGTAGCCTGAGACGATATTTCCAAATAACTAGATCTAGTTTTGTAACTGTATTCCTCTTCCTGCCATTAAGGGTAAGTGGAACCTTCCAACCCTGCAACCTGTTTAAGCAAGGACCATATACGTCCCGAGTTTCAGGCCTTAGACAGCTGTAGTCACCCAGGCATCTTGGGAAATACAGATTCCCATGCCCCTCACCAGACATTCTCAATCTGCTTCGGTTAGGACAAGATATCTGGGTTTTTAACCCTCCAAGGGCAACTATTTATGAAGCATGAACAGTCCAATCTTTCATTTTCTCTGTAACAAAAAAGAGGGCCTCAGAGGTGTGGGGAAGGGGAACTGGCAAAATGATTGCAGAAGGTCCCAGAACTGGCATTTAGCAAAGCCAAAGCAATAACCCAGGTTTCTAGACATAATGTCCCAATAAAAAGATTCTGGAAATGAAGGGGAAAAATAGTTATATTTTGAAATGTCTTCCTCATTTGCTTCAAGGTCCATCATCATCATTTAGATCTGTTTCTTCTCTGTCTTTTCCAGTTGACAGGGATCATACATGATCATTATTTCTTTTGGATAATGAATGCAACTTTTTCTTTATTTTTCTATTTTCTGAATAAACAAGTATTACTTTCACAACTGGAAGAAGAGAATTAAATGTTAGTCTTAATCCCATAAAAGTGTAAACCCTTTCTCATTTTCAGAAAATGCCAAACTTTGATAATCAGACAAGCCTGGGTTCAAATGACGGCGCCGTCATATACTTAGAGCTTCAGCTTCTCCACTTTTAAAAGCAAGGGCTGTGGGGAGGGGCAATTGAGAGAGAGAGAGAGAGAGAGAGAAAGAGAGAGAGAGAGAGAGAGAGAAATATATAACTATCTTGCAGCATTATCGTGCAAATTAAAGGTAACTGTCTAGCATGGAGCAAATATTCAGTGCCTAGTAAGCATTTATGATGATGATTATTGTTGTCATCATCATCAGTACCCTTATTGCTATTATTTATTTAGACAAATCTTCAGAGAACTACATAACTAGGTTGCATTGTTCTGAAATCTGAAGAATTGCTATTTCCAAACTACATTGGTGCATTTTGCCACTGGCAAATGCTGAAGTAGACCTCAGAAAACAGTTGCTTTTATGCTAAAACAATCTTGCAAAGAATATTCGCCCCGAATGACACCATATCTTCCAAGATGATTTTCCTCAGATTGAAGCCAGGAAAAGCTGAGTGACTCCTGAGCAGCTGGTTTGTTTTATTTGATGGACACAAAAGTGCTGCACAGAGGCCCTCTTTACATCAGCCGTGTGAGCCTCGAGCTGGCCCTGGCCACCTCCCCATGCACCAGCTGCCTGAAGCCTGATGGCTTTGGATGCTAACTTCACTTCTGACTCCATCTGACTTTCGCTGCCTGATTTTCCTATTTACCCTTTTTATTCATATTTTTTGTTGGTATAATATATGTATGCATTTTATAATATACCTTAAATCCTTTTTTTGGAACAAGGGAAGATGTAAATGAATACATATATGCATATAGATATAGCACATTCCATTAAAGGAGGCTTTTTATAAAGCTGTCAGAACAATTTTTTCTTAACTGTAACTTCCTAGTACAAAAAACAATACTGAGGCCAATTCAGAAGCACCTCTATTTGACAGAGACTGTGACAGGTAAACATTAGCAACTCTGTTGAGTTGTGAAGTATAAATTCTCAAGCATAAAGTCTTATGGATAGGAGCAAATCAATTTACAGTTGTCAGTTAAAACTGAA
>RJWM01031619.1:0-22244 GCA_004363535.1 Dasyprocta punctata | reverse complement strand
TGGTTGTTCGGCAGAGTGTTATTTAGTTTCCATGTGTTTATGGAGTTTTGTGGTTTCTTTTGCCATTGATTTCCAATTTCATTGCACTATGGTCAGATAATATGCATGGGATAATTTCAATTCCTTTGCATTTACTTAAGCAGGCTTTATGGGCTAGTATGTTGTCTGTTTTGAGAAATGTTCCATGTACCACTGAGAACGTGTATTCTGATGTTGTAGGGTGGAACACTCTATAGATATCTACTAAGTTCATTTATTCACAGGTTTGATTCAGTTCTGGTATTCCTTTGGTTTTTTTTTTTTTTTCCTAGTTGATCTAACTATTTGTGACAGTGGGGTATTAAGGTTCCCCATTACAACTACATTAGTGCTTATTTGATTTTTCATGTCAGTTAATATTTGTTTTATATAGTTGGGTGCACTGGTATCTGATGCACATATATTTTTGACTGTTATCTCTTCTTGTAGTTTTCCCTTAACAAGTATGAAATAACCTTCTTTATCTCTTTTGACCAGTCTTGACATAATGCTCACATTGCCTGCAAATAGAATAGCTACCCATGACTTTTTTCTGGGTTCCTGTCACATGGAGTATTGTTTTCCATCCTTTGATTTTCAGTCTGTGAATTTTTTTCAGTTAAATGTGTTTCTTGAACACAGCATATTGTTGGATCTTATTTATTGATCCACTTTGGCGGTCTATTTCTTTCAAATGGTGAATTTTGACCATTTACATTGATGATTATAACTGATATGTATTGGCTTCTCCTTGTCATATTACTTTCCTGCTGACGATTCCCTGTCTTTCCTCTCTGTTAAACTGCTTGCCCTACTTGGTGGTTTCTTTCTATTGGTACTTTTGGAATTGTAGTTATCTTTTTCTAGAATATCTTTCAGAATACTTTGTAGAGTTGGTTTGGTGGTCATGAAATTCTTCAGTTGTTCCTTGCATGGAAGTATTTTATTTCTCCATAAATTCTGAAAGATAATTTTATAGGATACATCAATCTGAGTTGGAAGTTGTTTTCCTTCAGAACTAAAAATATTTCACTCCAAGCTCTCCTTGACTTGAGGATCTGTGTTCACAAGTCTGCTGTGATTCTGATGGGCTTTCCTTTATAGGTGATTTGTATCTTTTCTCTTAACAGCTTTTAATACTCTGTTCTTGTGTTGAATTTCTGGCATCTTGATTATTATGTGCCTTGGTGTAGATTTATTCTGGTCATGACTAATTGGAGTTCTGTATGCCTCAATTGTATGGATGTCAAATTCTTTTCCCATGCTTGAGAAGTTTCCTGCTATTGCTTCAGTGTCTTCTAGGTCTGATAGTCTATCATTACTTGCTTTCATTTGGTTTTGCAAACTTTCAATGGAATTTTTAATTTCCTGACTATCTGTTTGAATGTTTCATAGATTCCATTTCTTTCACATGTTCAGCATTTACGGTTTCCATTATTTTCCTATTATCCTCTACATTTTTGTCTATGTCTACTCTAGATTTGCTGAACAATCCTTCATTATGGTTGTCATCTTTTTACCTGAGAAATTATTTCTGATTTTCTCCATAGCCTCATGTATACTTTTTTTATTTCTGCTGTTGCCAGTCCAGAAAATTCAGGTGGATGGCTTCTGATTTCCTCCACCTTGTTGTCCTCTGGATTTGTCCTGGGTAGGCTAGGAGTCTTGGGAGGCATTTTGCTTCTGTGTCTTATCATTTTGTATTTTTTAATTTTTATTTGCTTTCCATGTTGTTGTTTATATTTTTCTTATGTTAGGTAGTTTTATCACTGGCATCAAGGCTTCCCTAGGAAATGTCTATTCTTCTGAAATGTCTTCTAGGTATAGGTGACTGTTGGTCTTTGTGTCTCTCCCATGTTCCTATCTACCCACTTTATTAGGGATGAGGAATTGGTATCTACTTGGCTTAGCACTGAGTCCTTTGGTACTGAACTATGGGAATGGTTATGACCCCACATTATCACAATGTTGTCATCCAAGGTTTAACAACTGATTACAACAAGTATAGCATTCTGGCTAGTGTAGTATAATTAGCAGTAACAATATCATTAAACACAGCCTAGAAACTGACAATCTGCAGTAACTGCTAACTTGCTATCTCTAACCACAGGAGCAAGATCTATGGTTATATGGCAACACCAACAGAAACCAGGAACTTGTATGCAGTGAGAGTCCCCTTGAAAGAGTTGTTTTATCCTGTGAAGAATGGGGATTTAAGAGGGATAAGAGACAAAATGGAGTGATAAATGAAGAGAAATACAGTAGAAGCAAGGCTGAAGGACAAATGATGATCACCCAACCATTGGGAAACTGGACAAGAGGACAGGAGAGAAATAAGGAGAAAGCAAAAGAAATATTGAGATGAACCAGAAAGACTAGAGGCAACGTTCATTCCCATGAAAATATCATAAAAATCAAGAAAAAACACTGAGGAAAGAGAACAGAGAAAACAAAACAAACAATAAAAGTAAAAACCAAAACAACGCCCACTACCCTCAAAAAAAGAAATAAACAGAAATTCCTCTGGTGCCCCCAGTTCTGTGCTAGTTCCCTAGTCAGAGTCAGAATCTGTACTGAGTAACCCCACCAAATCTACAGTAGGATTACTGTTGGGTGCAGGGCTGATCTTGGCCAGACCACCAACTCCTCCCATGCAGTGTTTGTAGGACAGGGCGAGTGCACTCGTCCACCAACAGCCATGGTCATTTGTCTGGCTGTGTCAACAGTCACAGAGCAGGAGGCTGCTTCCAGTCCTTTGTAGCTAGGGCTAAGACTGACTTTTAGTGGCCACTGGAATGGAGTCTGGGCAGTCCCAGCTCCTACTTCTCAGCAGCATTTCCCCCAGTCTGTTGTCCAACTGCCAGCTATCTATTGTAACCAGACAGCCCTTCCCTCATTCCACTCCAGGACGTTGGTAGTGAAGCAAACCTGGGGCTGTTGTGTTGCTGGAGTTCGAGCCCCAAGCCCTTTGAAATAAAATGGCAACCCTGCTTGCCTGCTGCTGCTCCTCCATATGTCTGTGTGCCTGGTGCTGTTTTAGCTCACTCACTAACCAATGACTCTTAGGGGACCGCTTGGGAAACAGTGTCTCGTGTTCTCACTGCTGTCTCCAACTGCACAAGACTCTTCAGGTCCAGGTCAGGTCTCAGTATCTCAGTGCGGAGCAAAGCTGCTTTCATTGTCTCCCCACCCACAAGGTCAGTCGCACAGCTGCTCCAGCTGCACCATGCAGTCTGAGGTCTGCAGTGGTGAGCTATTTCTCCTGTAGCAATGAATCCTATTTCCTTCTTCTTGTCAGTTACCTCATGGCTCCATATGCCCTGCACTCCCTTTCTCTCCCAGCTGTTGTTTTCCAGACTCTGGGCACTTTGTCTTGAAGAAACTAAGTAGGTGACACTCAGCACTCTGCCATTTTTCTTCTCCTCTCAAGATAAAATTTAAGGGAGACGGGTATCCTGGAGATGTATCTCAGTAGCAGAGTGCTTATGTAGCATGGGCAAGGCCCTAGGTTCAATCCCTAGCACAGTGGAAAGAAGGAAGGAAAGGAGAAGGTAAGGAGATAGGGAGGGAGAAAGGAGGAAAGAAGAAGGAAGGAAGGAAGGAAGGAAAAAAGAAAGGAAGGAAGGAATATGTACAAAACCCCTGAAAATTTTTAAGAAAAATAATGAAAAGTTTATTTTCTAAACATTCAATGTATGTATGTCTTTCAAAGGAAAAAAAATTAGTTACAAAGAAGGAAACAAAACCAGAATTATAAAATTAACACAAAATTTCTTTACAATTCTGACTGACAATGGACTGTTTACAGAAAACTATCTGAAGAAAGATTATCATTTTAGAACAATCAAACTATATGTAAGAACACAAAAAAATTTTTCAAATATCTTAGAATTTTTTTAAAATCTGTACGTTTATCTGTTTTGAGAAAAAAAATTCACAAATAATGCCAATACAACAACAAAAAAATGTATCAGAATAAATATCCTAAGAAAGAACAGACATCTTAAAAGAAAAACTAACAAACAACGAAATTGAAAGATCAGTCTCATAATCATTTAAACAAGTTTGCAAAGTATAATATAACTATTACCAAGTACAGGAGCTCATTTAACTATTATAATAGAGAATTCTAGAACTAAAGGCTAACCAATGTAAAAAAATTAGTAACCTGGAAATAAAATTCCAAGTTATAGTAGGAGCTCATGGAAACAATGTATTCAAGAAAGAATAATGAATATAAAATGAGATGGCTGTATAATCCCAAATATAACCATCAGGCCCAGCTATACTTGAAAACACAAGGAAGAACCATATAGCTTTCAGATCTTTAGTTTTCTCCCCAGTCTACAGAAAGCCAAAAAAAAAAAAAAAAAAAGAAGCACTTCTAACACCCATGTTTTTCGTTGTTGTTTTTATTTTTGGTCTTTTTGAGACAGGGTCTCACTATGCAGTTCAGACTGGGCTTTACCTCACTTTGTAGCCCAGGTTGGCCTCAAACTCTCAACAATCCTCCTGCTTCAGCCCCCCGAGTGCTGGGATCACAGGTCTGTGCCACCACACCCAGCTTAACACCCAGGCTTTTAAAAAAATTTTTTTTAATTTATTGACATAAAGCATTCAGCCGAGGATTTAGCTCTGTGGCGTAAGTGCCTGCCTGGCAAGCGTGAGGTTGAGTTCGATCCCTGGTACAAAAAAAAAAAAAAAAAAAAAGACATAAAGCATTCAAAATAGAGGAAGTGGTATAATCTATTCCTATGTCCCTATCAACAATTCTTGGCCTTACAAATAGGTGATTCTCTCAAGTGTTTGATACAGAATTAGTAGATTTAATGTAACTGCTCCTCTCCACCTCAACTTGGTCTGCTGCTGGGCCCCAGAATTACTTCTTTAAGGGAAGATTCCCAGATCAATTCTCACCTACTGTCATTGGAGTTACCATAAGATCCTTAATACAACAGCCCAACCCACCTGATCAGTCTTTTGGCTCTGAATTAAAAGACAAAAAAAGGGAGAGGGTTTTCAGTCAATATAGAATTAAATTGTAAGCAGTTACGGAACTCAGATAAGGTGATCAATTCCTAAATCGTCAGTTCTACTTCTTGTGTCTTATGTTTGTTCACAGGGCTTCTTCCTCTTTTCAGACATGTTTACCAGACACAAGACCCTTTGGTCTTCATTACATTTTCCCAGCATCAAATCATTACACATATTCACTGGCCCAAAACATTCTAAGACACAAATATATTTGTGTGTACATGAGCAACCAACCAAACAGGTGGTTAATGTTCTAGAAGACTGACTAGTCATTGCTGACATCCAAACATCTTCTAGTTGAAGCCAGGCTTCAGTTCTAGCAGGAAGCAGAGGGTACATCAGTGCAGAGCCTGAAAATACTGCTTTATGTACCCTTGACAGTCCTCAGTGGAGAGGTCAGGAAAGGAATCTGGCCACAGAGGGCTGGTAGTGTTTGTTGGTACAAGTGTAGATACTAAAAGAGTAAGAGTATAGAAGACAACTGAACTGGCTTCCATCTCCAACTTGGTCAAAGAATAATAGAAGAAATGAGGACTTTAGTTGGGGATGCAATAATTTGCTTTATAATTAATAGCAATAATCACCTGACTGATGAGTAATTATTGGCCTGGTCTCCAGGGACGAAAGTTCAGAGGCTGAAGGAGATGTCTTAGTAGTAAGGGTCCTGGATCTGTAGCTCCTTGAGTTCCCATTGCAGAGCACTTCGAGATGGACAGTCCCATGACAAAAGATATTCAGAGAATTCCAGCACAGCTTGGGTTACATACATGGTTCTAAATAACAGTTATATGTACATCTGACTCACCTAGGGAGTTTGTGGAAAATACACATGCTGAAGTTCCACACTGTAGCAAACCAGCCTACACCACTGGTCCCCAGGTCCCTGACCGGATGCCACCTGTGGAGAACCAGTCCATTCCTCTGAGCTTTCCCCACCCAGAGCACTACTTGCAGGGACCTAGTTTTATTAGTTTGTCACCCTGACCCAGAGCAAATGAGGATCAAAGACAAACAGACAAGAGTCAGTTTAGCATATGGACAGCCAGAGACCTCTTGCCTCATCTGGGCAGAGGAGCACAGACCATCTGGCTCGTCCTTCTTTTATTCACCCAGACATGGGTACAAATAATTAAAGTAATGCAAGGTTCATCTACCTTCCAATATTCACTAATACAAGCACAAGTAAACAACCTAATCTCCTATACTGACTTCTCTAGAACCTGCCAACATGCTGTCATCGATATGTGTTGCTTTTCTCCTTTGTGCTCATAGAGGAGCCAATTAGGTCTCAATTCTCCTCTAGTCTCCCACACCATACCTACTCCTCCCAAAGATAACTCTTCTGATTCAGTAGTATTGTATTGAGTTGAGGTCTTAACATCCACATGTCTAGAAATTTCCAAATCTGATTTTGATGCATAGCCTCAGTTGAGATTCTGAATGAAATACTGGTATGGTAGACTACCATTTATCATCATATATATTCCAATAGGGTCTTAAGTATAAACTATTACTATTCACAGTAACCTCATAGTAAGCACTGTGTTTCCCATTTTACAGATGAAGATGACTCAAATATTTACATGATACCCAAAGGCACATGGGTAGTTATGGATGCCCAGGAGCTGCTCCATATCTGAAATCTGCAGTCACTGTTCCTCCCATCTCAGTGTACTCCCCTCCTCTTGTGCTCACCCTCTTTCTCTGCCAGACGCACTCTTCCTTCAGATAAAATCCTCCTCAGGGTCAACTCTGGTCCATGACTGAGTCATGACTAATAAAGGTACTCTGAACCTTTTTAGTTCATTCTAATTTGTTCACTTATTCACACATTTATTATCTAGTACATGTTAATTGCTACAACAGTGACCAAAATGAACAAAATTGCCACCCTCATGGAACTTAGAGAGTCAATAGACAAAAAAGTAAATCAACAAAGTAATTTCAGGTAAGGTAATGTGGTAGGATAGGACTTTTCTAATACAGTGGTCGGAATGGTTTGATCTGTCTGAAGAAGTACTATCCAAATCTGGACCCTAAGGATGAAAATGAGCCATGTTTAGGGACGCGGAACATTTCAGTGAAATGAACCAGCCAATGCAAAGACCCTGAGGGAGAGAGATCTAGGTGTTTTCCAAAAAGGGAAAAGTGCCTAGAGTTCAGTCAGCAAAAAGGTGGGGATGAGATAAAGGAGATGAAAAAGCTGAGTCAAATCATACAGGGTCTGTATGCCTTGGAGAAAGGCACAGAACTTTTTTTTTTTTTCCCAGTAACTGATTGCCCTAAGAAGGTTTTAAGCAAAGGAATGAAATAAATCTGACTTAGGTTCTTAAAAGACCACTTTGACTAGTGGGTAGAGAATAGATGGGAAAAGAACAGGAATAAGGAAAGAGACCAGTCAAGGTTCTAGCAGTCATCCAACAGCAAGATAATGAGGTTTTAGAGGGATTTGCAGGGTGGTGATGGAAACAGAAAGAGGAGAATGGATCTGAGGTGTGTTCTACAAGCAGAACTGATGGATTAAATGTAAAGGTGGGAGATGAGGTGGGATCAACAGTGAGTATTATTTATACTTAAAGATACAGTGAGCACAGTATAGAGTATTATGTATGCTTTACAAGTATTGTCTATGGCATTCATTTGACCCTTCATTTTCTGCCTTGAGGATTTAATGTTTTCGTGATATATTATATCTTTCCAAATATATGGACAGTTCTTAAAAGAATCTTTGTCTTATAATTTTTATACCTCCGCACTGCCTAACCAAAATTGTGTTTCACACAGAAAATACTGCATGGTTGTTCACTGGTAGCTTGCTACTCATATCAGTGTGGTCAAGATGCAATGAATACTACTTTGATACAACAGCCCTTGTAGAAAGGAAACATATTACTAAGTGTAAGTATAATAACAAGATGGACATTGCTTCTATATTTATTATACAGTAGAGATAACTCACATCTACCAAATACTAAGTGGATGAGAGCTGAGAAAGAAGACTCATGAAAACTAGTATCAGCCTTATACCAGGGAATTCTAGGAAACTTAGGCAGATCTCAATAATTTTAATAATAATAATAGTCATTGAAATCTTGCTACAAACAAAGTAGTATACTGGATATATACTACCTTATTTATTTTTCACAGAAAATCATGCAAAATAGACGTTTTCTTCTGAAATAGTTTCAAAATGAAGGTCCATGAGCTTAAATACCCTTCTAAAAGTTGTACTAGTACTAAAAGATAGAGCCAATACAAACTGTGGTCTATGAGGTCCCAAAGTCTACATCTGTAAGATCTGGGCAGCCACACAGTGAACAGGTTCACTCGAAGCCCTGGGTAGAAATGACCTCATAGGTTAGTTAACACCAGAGGAGAAATGGCTGCATAAAGGAGCATTCCAATCAGTCTAGAAGGGTTCAACAACAATTCCTCCTCCCAGTCTCAACTCACAACATTCCCAGAACAAGACAACTGCTGGAAACGACTTCTCCATAGATGTGTGACTCCTCTGCCACCTTCTTAGTACTGATATTTAACAACATCATATGAGGGTCAGACGTGGTCTTGCCTGGAACATGGCTCTGTCACAGATATTTCCATAATGTTTAGTTCGTTTTTTGTTTCAGTTTTTGTTTTTTGAAATACGGTCTCACTTTGCAATTCAGGCTGGTCTTGAACTCACTATGTAGCCCCAGGTTGCCCTTGAACTCAAGGTGATCCTCCTGCCTCAGCCTTCTGAGTGCTGGGATTACAGGCGTGTGCCACAACACCTGGTCCTCACCATATTTAAAACATATGGTAGCCACTGCCACTTTTACTCAGCTTTATGTTACTGTGGTACCCAAAAAACTAGGTAGTTTCTGTTAAGGGACAACAATTAATCCAACAGATATCACAGGAGATAAAAAAAAATATAATTCTACATAAAAACTCCCAAAACTTTTATCACAAGGGAAACATTTAGACAGTTTATATGCAAAGGAAAGAAAAAATAAACGGCACAAATTTGCATGTTATATGCATAGGAGTATTCATTAAAGCATGTTTCTCTAGCTAGTTACACTATTTTTTTTTTTTTTTTTTTGCGGCACCGGGGATCGAACTCACAACCTCACGCCTGCCAGGGCAGGTGCTTAAGCTGCTGAGCCAAACTCCCGGCCCTAGTTTTTTGAGGCAGGGTCGCACTATGTAGCTCAGGCCAGCCTTGAGCTCGCGTTGTAGCCCAAGCCGGCCTCGAACTCACAACGCTTCTCCTACCTCAGCCTCCCGAGTGCTGGGATTAAAGCTAGTTACACTATTAAGTAACACCATTTGCATCTTTATCTGGGATACAGTCAGCTAACTATGAACATGGATGGCAATTTTTTCCTTACTCTACAACTGTCTGATTTTACTCAAACAACCAACTTGAAATGTTGTGAAAGTTTTAGGACCACATTTTATAACGTAACTTTATCTCATGTCTTGAAGGCAAAAAAAAAAAAAAAGTTTATGTACTCTGCTAGCTTTAATACTCTACCAAAGAAAATATTCCAGAAGGAAATCTGTTCGATGAAAGGTACAGTCAATTTATGGCATTTAATCAACAACTGACTATATCGCAAATATTACCCACATTGGCTGCTGTTCATTTTCAATATCAGAACAATAAAGTAGATTGATGACAGAAATAACACAGTAATATAAAGCTTCATCTAAGACTGCTTAGAGATCAATAAAACACAGGCTGAGAAAGGAAAAACAGTGACCAACAATGCCTATAAATTGTGGTAAATAGTGCGCCAACTGTGAGGGAAATGAGTAATACAGCTATTCCACATATTGATACTGACCCCCTCCAAAAAGAAATTTTCCCAGAAAAATAAACAAGAACTAGATGTAAAGCTGTACCAAAGAGCAGAAACAAGTGTTGAAACCAAAGAAAATCACATTAAGGTCAGGTTTCATTTTTACCTAACAATAATAAAAATAAGTCTCAAGTATCATGTCCTTGAATCCAATTTCAAGTTTATGCATCAACTGGAAACAAGAGAAACAGGGGGTTCAAAGGGTCTAAGAAGATAAATGCCAGAATCTGTACTACAGCCATCTTCTAAATCAGATGATTTAACACAATACCTGTGCTTTACCTTCTTTGTTTGTGAAAGCATTCTTTTCCCCTATTAAATGGTAGGCTCTTTGTAGTCCGTGCCTATAACCTAACCTATATTTTTAAAATATCCCTTGCAGTCATGTGAACTAACAAACATTATTTATGAACATTAATCTTTGTGAGGTTCACATGCAAGTAATACAGCCCAAGGAGCTGTGCTACAAAAGGTAATCTATAACAAAGTTTCATGGATTTTACAGCATGTTCTGAATTTGTCTACATATAGTGAGACCCTCATTCAAGGTTCATTTGGGCATTAAAAAGAAATACATATACATATACACATTCACACACATATACATATACTCTCAGTGATTCTTCAGTTTACGAATGTAATTTATTCTATAATTTTGGGGAAGATGGCTACGTTTCTGTTTGTTTGGGGAAGATGGCTGTGGTTATGCTTATCACATTATACAAAGTTTGTAAACAGAAACAAAATTTTGCCAAACACTTTTGTTTGCAAAACTGGGTTATTATTGCATACACACACACACACACACACACACACACACACACATTGATGGCAGGGGTTGGAATAGAACATCTGGATATATGACAAGTTGAATTTAGAAAATCTTATTACAATCACCAAGGGAAAATGTAAGGGGTATGGTACACCATGAGATTCACTGTCTCTGGTCGACGATTAACTGCTCTAACTAAGCTAACAAGCTCACTAATACCAAGAAGTCCACTGGCCCTACAGGCAGTAAAAAGATTTAAAAATTACTTTTTGATGTATTCTGAATTCTGCAGTCTTCTACGAACTTTAGCCTTGACTAGCACAGCAGTATCTTTTCTTCTGACTGTGTTCACAGAGCTCATCTGGAGGAAAAGGAATTTTTTCCACTTCACACAATAACATTTACTGTCAATAAACAGTGTCTGTGGCAGAAGTAGCTGGAATTTGAACACCTCAGAAACCGAAGAGGGGGTGACAAAGTGAAGCATGAGTGGTAGAAATGAAAAAAGGGGTTATTTTCTTGTAAGTATCTTCCATTTGCAGAGGTGATCATAGTTTTTGACACTTTGAACTACATATCATCGCTTTTTTTTTTCAAAAGACAGTATTAAAATTCTTCATTTTAGTTTTCTATGTGTAAATAAAATATTGGAGCTGAAAACAAATAAATGAAATGTCAAAGTTGAAGAATTTTAGACCTTCCCATTTTATATAAGAAGTTTCACGAAGATCTTACATTTTTGTTAAAATATACCTACCCCAGGGCCAGGAATTTAGCTCGGTGGCACAACTGCTTGCCTGGCAAGTGCGAGGTCATGAGTTCGATCCCTGGTACCAAATCCTCCGCTGCCCCGCCACAGAACGTGCCTCTAAATGATAGCAATAGTCATCCAGCAGCTCCTCTGCACTAGGCCCAGTACCCAGAGTTCTGCATTATTCTCTCATTAAATCTTCATCATAACTCTCTGGGATGAAAACTATCTCCTTTACAGAAGGAAATGAGTTCAAAAAATTTTACAAGTGGTTACACAGTCAGTGAATGGTTCAGCCAACACCCCAGGCTATCTGACTCTAAAACTCATGTCTCACCACTCCGGCAGTCATGGGACCAAAGTTATCACTCATTTTGCACACTGCGGTAAATCCAGCCATTTATAGATCTATTTCAGGGGTATCTACTTAGCACAAAGGTAACCCAAGAGATCTGCTGCATGCAGCAAGTAAGGCAAGGCAGTTTTGTAAACTGTACTGAGAATAAGTCAATACGGTTTTAAACATGGTCTTAAAAGCAAGTCAGTATAGTCTATTAAAATGTTTTAAAAGATCAATATGCAGTCAAGTGTCAGGAATTCTGAATGAACAAAAGATCCCATCACTGGAATACAGGAAATAAATACAACATGAGTGTGCTGCCACTCCCCCTCCCTCCCCATGGTGGACATACTGAGAGTCACAGCACACTCCTATGTCCAGATGTGGTCTCAAAATTGTTTCCACATGTCAGAGCAGTGGTAGTCCCTGGGCCCAGATACCCAAGAGGCTGAGGCAGGAGGATCACTCTAGCCCAGGAGTTCAAGCCCAGCCCAAGCAACATAATAAGACCTCATCTCAAGAAAATTTAAAAAAAAAAAAAAAAGCCATGCAGTAAAACTTACCCACTAACGTTTACTAATTTGTGTTCCAATTTACATAAGAACTTTTTCAAACCTGTTGGGGACTAGGGGATATGAAATAATATTTTACTATGCTGGGGACCAGACTACGTGACTGGGGTCCTGTGATCTTGAGGTCTGTGTGACCTTGCTTTAGGTTCAGAGGAGTATAGGGAAGTATACAAGCTGGTAACAGCATTCCTAAGGGAGGATAGCATCTGCTGAGGACAATCTAAAGAATGCAGGCATACTGATATGGAGAAGGACTTATTCTTCATTAAACTGTTTCCCATTTACTACAGTTGCTGGTCCATGAAAAGTATACTACCCTTCCTTCCCCTATGCTTCTCACTTACTAATAAAAGCGGGTCAACTGCAGAGATTGTTGTGCCTGTCCACCAGAGGCAAGTTCCTCCCGGTCCCCTTGTACCTTGCGTATTGTCTTTTGTCTTCCTTTAGTCCCCACTGTTCCCCTTATAGGTATCTAGGGGTCTGATCAGCCCCTAGCACAATCCCTTCTGAATTTTATGAAGATGAGACTTAGCTCTACTAAGAGCATCTCCAAAGACGAAGAGTAGATTCAGTAACCTTCTGGAGTGGATCCTAGACCACACTGCACACAAAGGGGTGTTCATTCCAATGCCTCTCTCTTTCCATCTCTCTGCTTCCAATTCTCCCATCCCAGCCTTCCATCTCAGGGCTCACTGAGGCTACTTTTACAAGAAATCTGTCTACAAGAAATACGCTTTGGGGCCTTGCCTCAGTATAAAAGACAGTGGCTTAATGTAACTCCTCTGTGAAATGGAAAATAAAACCAATCTATTTACTTCATATACCAGGCATTGTTATTGGTAGACTTCAGAAACCATGCCCGTGTTTGTTGATCAACTCAAGGCAGCAGTTCTACCGATGCAGTCAGCTCACAACCCTAGGGTTGTAAAGGTCATGTGCCCAGGTAAGCAGAAGCCAGGAGTCAGCCTGAAGGCCTCTCTCTGCTCTTGCTATCAAAGCAGAGATGTCATGCCAAGGGAGAAGCAAACATGAAGGCCCAGGAAACAAAGCAAGGAGACACAGAATCAGAATGGGGTGACACCAAAGAAGAGGCCAGAGTCTCTGTGAGGCTTGGCCACAGGACGAGCCAGGATAGGCTAAGGGGCCAATGCATAAGTCCTGCCACTGTCTATGGCACCTTCAGAGGGAGATCCAGGACCTGCACAGGGCACAGACACACAAAACACTGCTCCAGGAGCTGGAGAGATTCTGCAGGAGAAGCCCACCCCATTGCTGAGCTCCCAGATTTATAGTCCAGTAGGGGAAACTAACACAAAGCATGAGAATCATCATAAATAATATACAAACATATTGGGTTCTAAGGCAAAAAAATAATGTCAGCCATCATATGCCAGCTGAAACTTGAAAGATAAGACAGTTACTGCGTGGTGGCGCACGCCTTTAATCCCAGCATGCGAGAGGTTGATGTAGGAGTAGCATTGTGAGTTCAAGGCCGGCCTGGGCTACAACGCAAGCGCAAGGCCGGCCTGAGCTACATAGTGCGACCCTGCCTCAAAAAACCAGGGCTGGGAGTTTGGCTCAGTGGCTTAAGTGCCTGTCTGACAGATGCGAGGTTGTGAGTTCAGTCCCCGGTGCCACAAAAAAAAAAAAAAAAAGAAGACAGTTACTATTCAAAATCGAAGAAGGTTCTATCCAATGATATATAGGTAAAATGTGTGTATCCATTCAGTTTCAAAAAGGAATAAAGTTGACAGTGCTACAATGGATGAATCCTGAAAACACACTAAGTGAAAGGAGACTTTATCATAGGCAAATACTCATATATGAAGTATCTACCTACATATATATCACGTATCCATACATATGAAGTATTCAGAATGATGATGAGGATGAAAATGTTCTGGAAACGGATAATGGTCACAGTTGTACAACACTGTGAATATACTTCATGCCACCGAATTATACACGTCTAAGTGGTTACAATAGTAAAGTTTAAATTAGGTATATTTTAACACAGTTCTGTTTTAATTTTTAAGGAGGGCACATTGGGACATGCCTGTAATACCAGCTATTTGGGACAGCTGAAGCAAGATCAATGCCAGCAAGGCTGCAAGACCCTATTTCAAAATAAAACAAAAAGAGCTGGGGAGCCAGGTGTGGTGGCACACACCTGTAATCTTAGTACTTGGGAGCCCGAGGCTGGAGGATCGCCACAAGTTTGAGCTACATAGTGCGATCAAGACTACTGTGCACTACATAGCTATGTAGCATCCGGCCTGAACTCTGCATTTGTCATTAACGATAACACAGTTAAAGTGATTCCCTCCCCTTATAACTAGCTTGGCTGAAATCCAAAATTTTAAGTTCTTTATACTGCTACTTTTGACTTGCTTCTTTTCTAAAAATTTAAATAAATAAATAAATAAATAACAAAAAAATAGGAAATTCAAGTTAGAGATTCTATGTTACCCAGAGTTAATGGAAATGTGACTGGCATTTCAATACAGTACTACTTAAATGCCATGAGAAGCCACAGGGGACCCTGCCATTGGAAGCTTTCAGTCCTCACCTCCAGTTACGTCTGAGGCCTGGGAAGATAGGGGGCCTGATGGCAGACACCCCGCCAAGACAGCAGAGTGTCTAGGGCACAGCGACCAGGCAAGGCAAAAAGCGAGACCCGCCAGTTGTACTTTCTCTGATGGGAAAAGCCCAACATAGAACCCAAAAGCTGTTGTCTGTAACTCAGCTGCCCCTTCCCAAGCTCTCAGCGACAGCCAACTGCACCATTTGCTAGTGTTTTCAGTGGAATTCCCAGTTCCTGCGGCTTCATGATACTGAGCTAAAAATACTGTGCCGGCTGGCACATGGCCTACACACTGGAGCCCGAAGAAGGCTGAAGGGGAAATAACAAGTGGTGTGCATGCTCCACGCAGGGCAGCAAAGGCAGGGAGAGGCCGAGGCGGTGTGGCGACATGCGGGATGAGAAGGAAGTGTCAGATGCAGAGGGAGCGGTTATCGGAGGAGGAAAAGAAAAGTCCTTTTAAAGAACACTTCTTTGGGGAGTGTAACAAGCACCTGCCTCTAAATTAACTTTGTGCAATCTCAACCCAGACGGCTACTAATTTTCAAAGTAATAAGCTATTTTTATATACAATTCCCTATACAAATCCTTACAGCTTCTTTGATATGCATTATGACATATTTTACTTACGTTGACAATAATTGTACCTATTGAGGCAGGTAGAGTATAATATTTGATACATGTACACAATGTGTAGTGATTAAATCAGGTTAATCAGCATTTCCATAAACATTTAACTTTCTTTGTGTTATAAACCCACAAATTCCTCTCTTCTAGTTCTTTATAAAATATATTGTTGTCAACTACAGTCACCCTATTGTGCTATGCAGACTAGAATTTATTCCTCTTCTCTAACTATACTTTGGCATCTGCTATCTGACCTGCTTCTGTTCCCTCTCCCTCTTACACTTCTTATCCTCTGGTGATCACTATTCTATTTTCAACTTCTACGAAATTGACTTCTTTGTATTCCACATATAAGTGAGAACATAGCATTCATCTTTCTGTGTCTGGCTTATTTCACTAAACATAATGTCCTCAATCAATCCATGTTACTTCAAATGACAGATTTCATTATTCTCATGACTAAATACTAGACCACTGTTATATCTATTCCTTTATCCATTCACCTGTTGATGAGCTGAAGGGCACTTTGATTATTCCAGGTCTTGTCTGTTGTAAACAGCATCACAATAAACATGGAAGCACAGGCATTGCTTTGATGTGCTGATTTTGTTTCTTTTGTTCATAAACCAATTAGAGGGCTAGGTGAAGCATATGGTGGTTCCACCTTTAGTTTTTGAGGATTCTTCTGACTGTTTTCAATAATGGTTACACATTAATTTATATTACCATGAGAAGTTCCCCATCTTCTTCATCCTCACTAGTAATTGTTATTTTTTGTTTTTCTGTTAATAGCCATTATAACAGGGATAAGATGGTGTCTTACTGTGGTTTTGATTAGCATTTCTCTGATGATTAGTGATGCTGAATATTTTTCATATACTTGTTGGCCATCTGTGTATCTTCTTTTGTGAAAGATCTGTTAGATCATTTGCCCATTCTTTAATCAATTTTTTCTACTGATTTGAGTTCCTTATATTCCTGGATATTAATCCTTTGTCAAATGAATATTTTGCAAATATTTTCTCCCATTCTGTAGGCTACCTCTTCAATCCACAGGCTGGTTCTTTTGTTGTTACGTTCATTTGAATCCAAGTTCTGCATTTTAATTGATCCATTGAAAGATAATCTTAGAATTAACATGTACTTTTATGATTTCCTTTCTTTTCTTTCTTTCTTTCTTTTTTTTTTTTCTCTGTTTGTTTGTTTGGTTGGTTGGTTGGTTGGTTGGTTGAGACAGGGTCTTGCTATATAATGCAGGCTGGCCTTGAACTCACTTATGTAGCCCAGGCTGGTCTCAAACTTGCAGCAATCCTCCTGCCTCAGCCTCTTGAGTGCTGGGATTGCAGGCATGTGCCACCACATCCAGCAGGACCTTTATAATTTCTTAATCCTAAAAATAATAAACTATCAAAATGTGTTTAAGACCCATCAAAAGGATTAACTTAGTCATGCACATCACAAAGCTATGCAATAAATTCAATAAAAAATTTTTATTTTTTCCAAAACAAGAAACTCCTTATTACTTTGTCTAGGAAAAAAAATCCATTCATACAGAAGGCATATATAATTTAAAAATCATCCTGGATCCCCCTCAATGGAAATTATTACCATGAACATTTTGCTAAATAGTCTTATAAAACTTTTTCTTTAAACTTTTTCCTAAGTATCTCTACATAGGAACTTTTTCAAAATGAAGATTGTATTTTTCATAGAGTTTGTAACTTAAACCATTAATATCTGTACATGAGTAAATAAGCTTTTCTAACACAATTTTTACTGGCTGTAAAACAATTTGTTTCATGAATATACTATGATTTATTAAACCAATGTATTGATACATGTCTGAGATTGTTTCTAAAAATTTCACTACTATAAACAGTTATAAGCAAATATAATAAGAAAATTAAAAGTATTAGTGCTTTACACTTTTCTCTACAAATAAATCTGAAAATCCAGGTAAAAGAGATGAGTCAATTAAATATACAGTGCTTAGAACATACTTAGTATACAGTGCTTTATGAGTGCATAAAATCAAAAAGCAAGACTATGAATGTTGAAACACCAAAGCCATTTACATGAAAGTCAGCAATAAGAAAGGAACACTCAAAGTCAACACTACTTAAGTTTTCATTGTGAAAACACTAGCCAAGTGACCCATCAAGAGAAAACCTAACTTACAGAAAAGTAAAAGGAGGAATTATCATTCTTGGCACATGACAAGATACTGTTCTTGAAAATATCAACAGAACCCACTGAGAACCTAGAAATGGATTTAATTCATTTTCTCTCTCAAAGTGAAACTGAGATAAATGTGAAAATTTCAAGGTGGCATAACTGGGAGCCTGAGACTTTGGAAAACTCACCTTGACAAGGTAATCCAGGAGATACCCAGGTGCCCAGCGGGGTGCAGCTCGACACAATATCTTCTGGGACCCTGAAAAATCCTTCTTTGCAACCATAACGGACCTGGCTGCCCAGCCTTGAGCTGTAATTTCCTATAATGTAGCCTCCTGGGACCTCTGGAGGGGGGCCGCAGTCTACTTCTGAAAACCAACACGTGTCAAATGTGTCAATACGTGAACATAAATTTTCAAAACTCACAATCTTTCTCCACCTTCCCATTCCTCACATCCACATCCAGGCCCCGTTTTACGTACACTCGTTCATTTCCACCTGACTTCTAAGCATGTTTCCAATGGTGGTTTCTATTCACTCCTTTGACCTTCCACAGATAATAGCATCTACATATGAACAAACCTGAAAAAAACTTAGCAGTTAACACTCACTAATTTATACTAACTAAAGAAATGCCTAGCTCAATAAAGTAAAAACTTTGAATTGCAAAATACCTTAAGATTCATGAACATTTGTAACTTTCAGGGTCAGTTTTGTGATGCTGTGGCTTTACTACAGGACCTGTGTTTGCCATCTAACATAGTGGTTAATATCAAAATATCTATTAAGCCAGGTGTGGTGGTGCATGGCTGTAATCCTATTACTCAGGAGGCTGAGGCAGGAGGATCATCAAAAGTTTGAAGCCAGCCTGGGCTACATAATGAATTCAAGGTCAGCCTGAATTATTCAGCAAGACCCTATCTCAAAATACACACACACACACATATATAAACTTTTAGGCATGGTGCTGGGAGACTGAGGCAGGAGCGCACTGCAAGTTCAAGTGAGGGCAACTGAGCACTTAAACAAAACCCTGTCTAAAAAAGTAAAACATTATTTTTTAAAAAGGGCTGAAGATGTAGGTCAGAGTGAAGGCCTTGGATTCAAACCCTGATAAGGAAAAAGAAGTTTAATGGCTAAAATACTTAGTGGTTTACTAATTTTGGCTTTTCTCACCTAGCCCCTTCAATCTTCATTAGGTTGTACAAATATGCAAAAGAATAATCTACACCCACCAAGACCGATACACACCAGAGCGCAAGAAAGTGACACCGGGGGATTCACCGTACGATGAGGCATTCATTCGCTGACACTCACCTGTGCACACTGTGGCATCTCTGCTCGGGTGGAAAGGCACAGGTCCCTCCCTCGGCAAATATCCATCCATGCAGTAGCACTCAAAGCTCCCGTGAGTGTTGACACACCGACCTCCAGGCCTGCACAGGTCAGAAACTTCACACTCATCTACGTCTTAAGACCCGCCCCAAATGCAGGGCAAAGAGAGAAGAATAGAAAGAAAAAGAAAGAGGGTACATCATGACAGCAATTTTTCTCACATCATCTACTGACTCTTATAAACAGACATTTGTTTACAACTGTATCATGCATTTTATTTTACTTCCTGAAGGTTTTTCCCATAACCCTTCACATAATAGGCACAGAAAACACAGGAGGTGCTCAATAAACACACCTGGACTACATAGTGAGACCCTGTCTCAAAAAAACAAACCAAAAAATAAAATAAAATGGAGCTCCAAATATAAAACAATCTACACTAGCTTGAAAAATGCCAGCAGCGCCGGGCGTGATGGCACACACCTTTAATCCCAGCACTCGGGAGGCTGAGGTAGGAGGAGCGTTGTAAGTTCGAGGCCGGCTTGGACTATAATGCAAGTGTAAGGCTGGCCTAAACTACATAGTGCAATCCTACCTCAAAAAACTAGGGCTGGGAGTTTGGCTCAGTGGCTTAAGCGTCTGTCTGGCAAGCACGAGGTTTTGAGTTTGATCCCCAGTGCCGCAAAAAAAAAAAAAGAAAGGAAGAAAAAGAAAAATGCCAGCAACTGACAAACGAATTTCCAGCTTGTGAGCATGCAACAGTATGTCAAGTCGTGAGACAGAAGTATAATAAGGGCTTAGTAACATTATCGAGATTAGAAGGGCGTTAAAACAGGTTTCGGGAAGGACAAGGCACCGATACTTGAGAATTTTCCCCTTGACTACAGATTGCCAGAAATGGCATGCACACAGCCAAAAACTGTGGAACAGGTCAGAGACTGGAGAAGAAATCTCTCTGCAGGGAGCAGGTGTATTCCCAGAACTGGTTCGAGAAGCTGAAGAATCCCATCAGAACCACGCACATCGGTTTCACTGGGAGAAGAAAAGCCTCCTAGATATCCAAGAGAACCAGGGGTGGGTGAGGGGAGATGGTTGGTCCTTAGTTGCTCCTGGACTGGGATTTCAAAGCAACTTTGGGAGGACTAATATAAAATGGCCAGCATTCCTTCCCCCACCCCCCACCACCTCCCAGTACTGGGGATTGGGCCTAGAGCCTTTTGACTGAGTTACATCCCCAGTATTTTTTTTTTTTTTTTTTTGAGACAAGGTCTTGCTAAATTGCTACAGTGCCCAGATTGGGCTCAAACTTTTGATCCTCCTGCCTCAGCCTTCCAGAGTGGTGGGATGACAGGCATGTGCCACCACACCCAGCAAAACGGCCAATATTCTATTTTGCCAGAAAAAGATCTTTTTTAAAAAATTTCAAATAAACTACTAACACTGTAATTTCATAAAAGAAAGGACATTTTAGTGCCCCAAAATAAGAAAGAAAATAGAAAACCTCGGAGTGCTTTTTAAATTTGTTTAGTGTGGTCTTATAAAAATTCACAATCATATCCTGTTTTCTTTTGGTCTTAGACCAAGTAACACCTAGCAGGTCACAAAGGTTGACACTATTGGGTAATCAGCACTTCACTCTGTCGCTCGTAGGGCCCACACAAGCCAGCAGCTGTAACCAAGCCACACCTTTAGTTCAGTATTGTGGGTAATGCTTTGTGGGCAATCCACTGCAAAGATGGCGGCCTACAATCCCTTCTCTCCCTTTCTTGCATGCTGTTTCTCAAGAGAGGAACCTAGTTTGATCCTTAGCATCAAAAAGAAACAACAACAACAAAAAAGGAATGGAATCCATTCTCCTTCCCCTGCCCACTCCCCTTAGGCTTGTCTTGAGCTTTCGTTCTGCCAACAGAACACAACAGAAGTTGGGCCTCGCCTATAAGGAGACTGGCAACTTCCTCCTTCCTCCTGTTGAAATTTAGTGGCCATGATGTTGAGAGGTCCAGGGTACTGTGCCTGGGAGAAAGGTCACTCAGGGAAACCCTAAAGATGAGATACCCTGTGCAGAGAGCCATATGGATGAGAACAAAAGCACCCTGGGCCCTCGTCAGCATCAAGACATGAGACATGGGAGAGAGGCCTCCTTCCCCCTGAGGTCCCTGCCACCAGCCAAGCGTGTCCACACAAGTGACCTGATCCAAGCAGATGGAACAGAGCCACCCAGCCAGCCCAGGCACGGGACAGTGGGAAAAAATAACTCATTGTTTTTGGCCACTGTATTTGGGGGAGATGATTAGAGAAGTATGCAGCAATAAACAAAGCAAGACATCATTGACATATAAAGGGATACATACACAAGTCCAAATATGTGAGATTAAGAGGCCAACACATCAGTTTTTTTAAAAAAGACTGCAAAAACAATGAAATCAGCCAAGTGTGGTGGCACACACCTCTAATCCCACTACTTAGGAGGTTGAGGCAGAAGGCTCACCATAAATTCAAGGCCAGCCTTGTCCACATAGAAAGTTCAAGGCCATGCTGAACTACATAGTGAGATCCATCTCAAAAAACACAAATAAATGAACAAAATGAAATCTTGGAAATTGTAAACAAACTATGAATGCCAAAAATAATTTAATAGAGGCATTGAATAATACGTTGGTCACTGTTGGAAAACAAATTTGCAAGACCCAATTTACGGAATTCTCCAAAAATAAACAATAAAAATGATGTGAGGTAGAAATAATGGGACAAAAACAAAATGCTATGAAGATGGATCCAAAATATTCAATATCCATTTAAGAGGAACTGCAGAAGAGAAGGGAATGTACATACAAAAAATAATCTCAGCCGGGCGTGGTGGCGCACGCCTTTAATCCCAGCACTCGGGAGGCTGAGGTAGGCGGAGCGTTGTGAGTTCGAGGCCAGCTTGGGCTACAACGCGAGCGCAAGGCCGGCCTGAGCTACATAGTGCGACCCTGCCTCAAAAAACTAGGGCCGGGAGTTTGGCTCAGTGGCTTAAGCGCCTGCCCTGGCAGGCGCAAGGCTGTGAGTTCAATCCCCGGTGCCGCAAAAAAAAAAAAAAATCTCAAAGTGGGGAAAAATACCCCTCAGTTTATACACAGAAATCCAAACAGTCTTCAGGTGACAGGCATGAATGCTGTCACAAAACCATTCTCCTGAGGATAACAC
>RJWM01031618.1:0-13713 GCA_004363535.1 Dasyprocta punctata | reverse complement strand
CTTGCAGTGCTGTTGAGGTGGTTCACGGAATCGCAAGAACTGGGACAAGCGTGACCTTGAGCTTTAGACCCTGCACCTAGGCGCCGCCTGAGCTTTCTGTTCATCTGGCTCTCAGCTCCTCTTTCCTCCAGTGCCCCTACTTATTGCCCTGAGCCGCACATGGCAGCATTAGCCTCTCCTATGGGAAAGACACACTCGGTCTCAGCAGCTCCAAGTACACATCAAGCCCCAGGCAAGGAAGATAATTAGTCCATTCCAGGATAGCAAATGATATGGAGTAATATGAGTGACCCAGCCTGGCCTAGAACCTCCTCCTTAGAGTGAGTTTACTAAAGAGTATAAAAAGGCTCTCTAGATAAACAAAATGCAGCAGCTATTTCCAACCTGGAAGACTAAAGAAATGTATATAGGAACACTTCAACAAAAAGATTTGTGTCCCAGAGAAGCAAGTTCTGGTGAAATGAATTCCTATTTATTGAGCACTGGTTTTAGGTAAAATACATTACATGCATTACCTTTGTAAATTGTGCTCGCAGTGATCTGAGTTTTTTTTTTTTTGTTTTTTAATGTGAGATGTTTTTAAAATCATTTTACAAATAAGAAATGGAGGCCCAGAGATGTCAATTAACTTTCCCAAGACCACACAGCTAGACATAGAGAACAGAGATTTTGTTCAGGACATCTGTCTGAGCCTGAATTTTGAGCTCTTTCTCATTCCAGATAATGTAGGAGATGGGAAAGTGGCTGAAGGGATTTAGATACAGAATGGAACAACAGTCTTCCAAGAGCAGAACACAAATTCTGGGGTTTGCAATAAAAACACTGTACAGGGAGACAGTCTTGTCTGAATTTGAGACCCCTTGCCTCTCAGCCTGTTGGCTAAGATCAAGTGAATTTGAAACCCAGCTCTGTTTCTGCTACTGATCCAGAGTAAGCCAAAAGAATCTTTTTAAAATATATAGATCTGTGTTGCTCCTCTGCTGGCAACATTTCAATATCCTCAGGAAAATGTGCGAACCCTTGCCAAAGCCAAGGGCACCTGTGCACCTGCCCCGCTCTACAGCTGTTCTTTGCAGAGCTGTTCTCATGATTGCACCAGTTTCTTACAGACTTCTGGCTTATTTGCAAATGCAGTCACTGTTTGAAACGTCTGTGCTCTTCCCGGCTTTGCACCAGCACTTATTCTCTCCCACCACTTGTGACTCCACCGTCTTCAAGAAGTCTTCCCTGACTGCCGGGAGGACAGTCTCCTTGACAAATTCCCTCATTACCCAAGCTATTCTTTAAAGCACTTCTCCAAATGGAAATGAATGATAGTTTTTGTTTTTTTTTTTGACTGGTTGGGGGCGGTTTCTGGCTCATTCATCTGTATTAACAAACCCAGCAGAATGCTTGGTACAAAGTGAAAGCACAATCAGTATTTACCGAAAGCCTTAATGGAGGTCTGAGCACCCACTCTCCCAGTCGTAAATGTCACACTGTGTGGGTGCCAGCTTCTGTGAGTCTCAGAGCCTTCAACGTGAAGCACCTGGGCACAGAGGGAGCTCCAGTCAGTGGGTGGAATTCAGTCAAGTCGCAGAGGCTGCTGCATTTTATTTGAAGCCTGTGGAAGAAAAGGCTAGCTGGGTCCATCTGGCCTGCTAACAGGTGGACTCAAACACGAAGAAGAGAAGTTCATTTAAAATCAGCCTTGCGTGCAAAAAAAAAAAAAAAAAAAAAAAAAAAAAAAGCAACCTCACACTCCTTCTCTGAAGAAGGCTGTCACTTGGTTCCTTTCTCTGACGCTGACATATGCTTCAATCTCTCACTCCCAAATGCAGTTGGGATTCAGTCTTCTGCCGTGTGAGGAGAGCTCCTGGGAGCCGGAAAACAGCTTCTCTCACAGAGAGCAGCAGAAAGAAGAATTTGCTGTTGCCCTCAGGAGACTTTGCACCCTGTGCCACTGTCTTAAATCTGAATAAAGTCCAGAGACTCAAAGCAGAACAGGGACTCTGTTTGTGTTGCAAAGAGAACAGACTTTAATGATGCTTTGGCTGGGATAAAGTTTCCTAGATCCACTATATGTAAGCATCTATCTTGGCTTGACTGCCCAGTAACTCTGGGGCTGAACTGAGTTCAAATCCTGCCTCTATCCCTTACTAGCTATGCGGTCTTCTGCAAATTGCTAAACGTCTTTGGGCCTTGGTTTATTCCCCTGGAAAATGCGGTTACAAGTACCTACTTTTCAGTATTACAGTGAGAATTAAGTAAGTTAGTTTGTATAAAGTTCCTAAAATTTCTGGCCCATACTAAGGATGTTACTATTGTTTTTAGAATGATGTTATGAAAAATCTCCATACCTCATTTGGTACTATGCAATTGGACTAGTATTTCTACAAGAGTTGTTTCCAGATTACTCACGTCAGAATTGCTTGGGCCAGAGCTGACATTCAAATACTTAACAAGGGGGAGGGACATCTGCTTGTCAGAACTGGCAGCAGGTACGATCTGGGTGCAGGGGCAGGCATTCTATGCCACACATTAGCCCTGTGGGTTTTTTTTTTTTTTTTGTACTGGGGATCAAACTCACAACCTTGTGCCTGCCAGGCAGGTGCTTACGCCACTGAGCTAAACCCCCAGCCCTATTTTTTGAGACAGGGTCTCACTATGCAGTTCAGGCTGGCCTTGAACTCTCTTTGTAGCCCAGGCTGGCCTTGAACTCATGAAGATCCTCCTTCCTCAGCCTTCTGAGTGCTGGGATTAAAGGTGTGCACCACCACACCTGGCAAGCCCTGTGAGTTTTGAACCATGGCAAATCTGGGCAACATCAGAGTAGCTGGGGTCATCAGGTATAGTGACTGTTGTAGTCAAGGTTTATAAGGGAAAAGATTTAATTTAGGCACATAATTTATAGGATTATTTTATAATACTCAGCCAAAGAGTCAAATGCAAAAGAGTCTGGAAGATCCAGTCATACACTAGAGACCCAAAGAGTCCAACTGGATCCCAAGTCAATGTTCTGCAGTTGTCCAGATGAAGACCTAGAGCCCATGGCAATGTCCTTCAGGTGTCAAACTGACATGGGCCAAGAGCCCATGATAATGTCTCAGGCAAGTCCTTATCAAGGATCTGCACTGGGAAGGCCCAAAGGTCAGTGGTGGAAGGCTGAGGCAGGAGGATCGTTTCACCAATGGAATGAAGGATCAGTGCCAGCAGGCTGAGGGATCTGCACTGGAGCCAGGAAGCAATGCACAAGGTAAGGACCAGAGCTTCCCTGAAAAGAACTGCAGCCATCTTCAGTGACAGCATAGACCCAAACTCCTCCAACAATAACAGCAGAGTTCATATCAGGAAAATCAGTGTGACAAACTTCTCCAGGAGAATGAACAGTATTCTATCTTCCCCTCTAGTTCTCTTTTTATGCTGCTGGCAACAACCCTCAGGTGGGCCCTCTACACCCAGAACCATGCTGATTCAGTTCAGCTGGGTGTCACACGTTGACTAATAGTTAATCCACCACAGTGACCAACCATGATGCTTCGTCCATGATGTAGGAAATTGACTGATGAAACCTGGGCACTCTAGGAAAATCTGGAACAGTTCATCACCTACATGCAGGGCCCTCAGTGCCATGTCTCTTTTCTAACTGGTTTAGAGGTCTACAAATATTTTAACAACCAATAGGATCACCAATATCTACTGGTTTAATCTCAGCTAGGACCATCTAAAAAAAAAACATAGACTCTTGGGCCCTACTCAAGATAAGTTAGATCAAAACGTCCAGAGTTAAGAAATTTGTGTTTTCTGTAAGCACATCAGGTGATCCTGATGCTGTCAAATTTGAGCTCCTCTTCATTAGATTGCCTCTTCAGGAAGGCAGGGGCTGTGTGTAAATCTTGCTTGTGACTCTGTCCAGGACTAGCACATAGTAGGTACCCATTAAATGTTTGAAGGGTGGGTGTATGTCACTGTATTTGGGAGGGCATAAATGGGGCAAATAAGAACATGATGGTTGTACATGCCTATAATTCCAGCAACTCAGGAGGCTGAGGCAGGAAGATGGAAAGTTCAAACTCAGCTTGGGCAATTTAGTGAGATCTTATCTCAAAATTAAAAAGAAATTTTAAAGGCTGGTGTAGTTCAGTGATATATTGAGTACTCTTGGGTTTGATTCTCATTACAAAACAAAACAAAGCTAAACTAAAGAAAACAGAACAGAATAAAACTACAGAAATTAAGAGATTAGATTGAATTCTAATTTTTTTCCTTATCCACTGAGTTATCTTTGGTGAGTGAATTCTCCCAGAGACTCAGCTTTCTTATTCAGAAAGAGTCTTATGTCTAAAATACATAAGACAATTAACCACAGTCTCTGAATACATTTTCTTTTCTTTTCTTTCTTTTTTTTTTTTTTTTGCAGCACCAGGGATTGAACTCACAACCTTGCACCTGCCAGGGCAGGCGCTTAAGCCACTGAGCCAAACTCCCGGCCCTGGTTTTTTGAGGCAGGGTCACACTATGTAGCTCAGGCCAGCCCTGTGCTCGTGTTGTAGCCCAAGCGGGCCTCGAACTCACAATGCTTCTCCTACCTCAGGCTCCCGAGTGCTGGGATTAAAGGTGTGCACCACCACACCTGGCTCTGAATACATTTTCAATAAAAAGTAACTCTCGCTAATGCTATTTTTGTTTTATTATTTTTAATAATTTAGTTCCCTTTAATTCAGCAAATAATTACTGAGCTCTGTACTAGGCACAGTGTTAGATGCTGGAATTTCCAAGAAGAATGACAATTGCCTTGCGCTTTAGAAAGCAATTAATAGTGCCACACACAGGCTGCCGGAAGACTGGGAACAGCCAGACCCAAGCCTCTCCCTGGGAGTCAGCACCATTTGTGGACTGAGGGGAGAGAGATCAAGGCCACACCAGGAAGCAAGCCCAGTCTGGGAATCAGCACCATGTGCGGTCCAGACCCCAACCACTTCCAGCGCACAGTCTGGCAAACAAGAAGTACCAACCCCCAACCCCTGATAAGTGTCTGGCTTATCCAGAGAAACACAGGCTGTGATGATAGCTATGGGGGTGAAATGTAATTGGATGCCTGTGGTGCTTTGTTATTTCACTGATATTGCTGGTCTAGGGTCAGTGGTCTGATCATCTGTTCGGAGGATACTGCTATGTGTGTGGCATCTAGGGGGGATCTCCTTCTGAGGGTTATAGCCATTGTTGATTCTCTATGGTCTTATTTTGAAGTCCTATGTCATTTCCATTGTTTTGTTGGGTTGAGTTTTACTGTCTTTTGTTTTGTCTGATTGTGTTAAATTTGATAGCAAGAGCAGCTATTTCAAACATAGCAAAATATATTATGGTAGCAATTTTGGATTTACTATTGGCTTGTTTTGAAGTCCTTTATTTCATTCATTGTCTTGTTTTTACTGTTTCTATTCTACTCTGTTCTGTTTGATCTTTACTATGTCCAAAGTTATCTGCAGCTATTTTGAAGACATCAAAAGGCATTATGGTAACTATTGTTGATTTTGTAATATTTGAAATCCTGTATCACTTACACTGGTTTGTTTTGTTTTGTTTTATTCTGCTTTAACTTCTTTTTTTTTTTTTTTCAGCACCAGGGATTGAACTCACAACCTTGCACCTGCCAGACAGGCGCTTAAGTCACTGAGCCAAACTCCCAGCCCTAGTTTTTTTGAGGTAGGGTTGCACTATGTTGCTCAGGCCGGTCTTGAGCTCACATTGTAGCCCAAGCGGGCCTTGAACTCACAACGCTCCTCCTACCTCAGCCTCCCGAGTGCTGGGATTAAAGGCATGCGCCACCATGCCCGGCTTCTGCTTTAACTTCTTTGAAGTAAAAAAAAAAAAAAAAAAGAAAAGAAAACAATCAATGTGAATAAATGATGAGAATAAAATGTACTAGGTGGAGTAGTGGTATAATCTCTCTATACTGCTGTGCGCCAGTGGTTAGCCCAGGCAATGAAGCACATAGTCAGCAGTTAGAAAACAGAATAGGTGACAATTGAAGATTAGGAACCTGTGGAAGAAGAATGGAAACACTTTGCAAGAGGATGCAACCTTGTAAAAAGATGTGTCTTGTGGGGAAGGATGGAGAGAAGGTAGAACTCATAGGTCAGAGGCAGATAAATGGCAGATTATGAAGGATTGTTCATTTCTCTTTGATAAATAATACCTATGAAAAGCAACCAGGCATATCCTGGGCATGTACCACAGTCGTGAGAAAATTAGAAGCAACATAAATGTCCAATGTGAACATTTGGTTGAGGGACTTGGTGTTCATCTTTATCAGGGAATAAAATGCAATGTTTAGAAATGAAGTTATAGGTCTGGTTGTGGTGGCACAAACTTGTAAACCAAGCACTTTCAGAAGTTGAGGCAGGAGGATTGCAAGTCTGAACCCAGAGAGGGCAACTTAGTAAGACTCTGTCTCAAAATAAAACTGTATTAGAAAAAGGACTGGAGATGTAATTCCATATGACGGTCCTATATTTAATCCCCAGTAGAAAAAAAACCCAAGGCATATTGCATGAAAAGATCATGTGTGTGTGTGTGTGTGTGTGTGTGTGGTGTTGGATAGCCAACCTAGAGCCTCATTCTATCACTGAGTTACATCTCTAGCCCCTTTGAATGTTTTCTTTTCAGTACCAGGGTTTCAACTCAGGGTCTCACACAGTTTAGGCAAGTGCTGTATCAATGAGCTATATGTCCATTCCTTTTTACATTTTATTTAGAGACAGGATCTTGCTAAGTTCCTTAGGCTAGGCTCAAACTTGTGATACTCTTATCTCAGCCTCCCAAACAGCTGGGATTACAGATGTGCACCACCACACCTGGGGCCTGAGATTTTTGAACAAAGAGACATAGGTACAAGAATTGGGAGGGGGTTTTAAATTATGTTATGTGTACATGCAATCTGCCAAAATGAAACTCATTAATATGTACAGTCATTGTACACTAATGAAAAAGTGGAAAACAAAAGTACAAAAGAATATGATGCTGTTTTAATATTCTTCTTGATTACTTTTCTCTTATTACTGAGAAAAAATACCCAATGCCAAAAATTAAGCAAGAGGACCCGGAGTTTGGCTCAGAGGCTTAAGTGCCTGCCTGGCAGGCACGAGGTTGTGAGTTTGATCCCTGGTGCCACAAAAAAAGAAAAAATAAATAAAAAATTAAGGAAGGAAAGGTTTATTTAGTTCACAGTTTGTGAAGGTTTCAGTCTATAATCAGCTGGCTCCAAGGCAGGGTGGCATGGCACAGGGGCAACAGTTCAAGGTGGCAGAAGACAGCAAAAGCAACAAGAACAAAAAAGAGGAAGAGCAAACCTCTTTTCCTCCCTTATATGGTAAGCAGGCTACCACCCCTTACGGCAGGGACACGTAGTACTCACAATCTCTGTGCACTCCCCTTGCACAGGATGAGGATGTTTACAAAGTGAGGACCCTGCCCCCAGCCCAGTTACTTAGACTTCTAAACTTCTTAAGTTGACACAATGAATCAACTATTACAGTATGAAATAATGACAGTCTTCATTCAATCCCATCACCACAATGTACTAGCTGTGTAATTTCATACAAATTTCTTATTTTTGCTATGTCTCAGTTTTCCAAACTAATCAGCATAATGAAAGTCACTCCTTCACTGAGTTATTTGAAAAGACAAAGGAAATAATCCACATAAAACATTGAGCCTAATGCTTGACATGAGTTACTCACTGAAGAAGTGATGGCTATTATTATTACATGTGCACAGGAAGAGTCTGGGCCAGTGTATGTTGGAATAGTTGTAACAGCTCTCACTAGGTTGTCTTAGTTACTTTTCTCATTGCTGAGACAAAATACCCAACACCCAAAGTTCAAGGAGGGAAGGTTAATTTTGGCTCATGGTTTGTAGAGGTTTCAGTCCATAGTTGACTGGCTCCAAGGCAGGTTGGCATGACAAAGGAACATGGCAGAGATGAAACAGTTCTTGCAGGCAGAAGGCAGCAAAAACAGCAAACAACAAGTAATGGAGTAACAAAGCAGCAAGCAATGACAGGAGCCCTCTTTCATTCCCTTATATTCTATCCAAACCACACACCCTTAGGGTGGGTAGCACTCACACTTAAGGTGGATCATACCCAGAACTATGCCAAATCAATTAATAGACTAAGTAATTAAAAATCACACACTCTTTATTCCAGCATCACATACTTAACCTCAGCATCACATAATCTAGATCTAGTCAGCTCTGTAAAACCCTACCCATCACTGCATGAGGCTTTGGGGGGACATCTGAACATAAGTCATGACTTGGGTGATTTCATTAGAAATTGTTAGAATGATTCCATTTTTGCATGCCTGTATTTTCTGAATTGTCACAGTGAACATAAATTATGTATATGTAAAGAAGAGAGAAAATGAGTTTTGATTGCTGTCCCATTCCTAGCAGATCCTGGCACATAGTACATGCCTAGGGAATATTTCTAGAATAACTGGATGAGTATTTGTAATGAAGTCCCAATATTATAATCCCAATAGTAATTCCTTATAATATTGTGATCCAAGTATTGTATATTATAATCCAATATACTATTATATATATATACATATTATAATGCCTTTTGCAGTCCTCCTCACATTCTGGAAAGTTGCATTCGTAATCCCATTGAAATGTCATTGAAATCCCAGCAAGTTAATTCCAGTCTACCACCTCCAATGCAACCCATGGTAGAAGTAAAGACACTAAGACATATTCAAAGTTATGGGCAGCCAAGGGGTCCTAAGTCTGATCCAAGTGAGGATACATGGACAAAGGCCTTGATCCAATGCCTCTTCCAGGATTTATTGTCTTGTGAAGAAAGGAGTGGTTCAAGGATGTGTGACAGGGAAGATGGTGGGAACTATGTGAGTAACTTGATCTGGCTTGCTAGGTGGGGAGAAAAGCATCTTTGCAATATGCAGGGAGAATGACATGCAGAAGGATCAATCTGCATAATTCAATTTGGGTGGTATTTGAATGGTTTTAGGAGGCGGTTGCTTCAGTTTCTAATATGTAAACTTTTGTGCTCTGGGGAGTCATAGCCTCTTACTTTGAGGTTTGTACCCAGTTGACATTCCTGGAGCTGAGTGGCTCTGCCATCCTGCTGTGCTCAATCTTTTACTGAGAGCACAATGCAAGGAAAGAGGAAACTGTCAGATTGGCCTCAAGGATTACGTATCAGTACCTCAGTACCTTGGTTAGCCTTATTTGCATTGCTTTTAGCCAGTTGAAGGGAGAAGGAAATACCATAGCTGGCTCTGTACATATCAGTACATGTAAACAAGACTTGATTTAACTAATGCTGAAGCAATTTTTCTGCATTCAAAGGGAGCCACCCAAATTGTCTCCTACATTTATATGCCTAGGACATATAATTTGAGAGGTTTATTTGCTTAAAAATACAGCACTTTAATTTACCAAGGATTATCACACTTGAAGTTTTAAAGATAAATGTTTTCCTAAATTATTTCAGTATTGTCTCATGAATCATTCACTGAGAACTGATACCTTCAATTTAGAAGCTATTATTTTATTCAAGATTAAATTTTTAAAATCAGCCTTTACATTTATATCAGTAGCAATACTGAGGACTCTTAGATAGCAAAGACAGGTACACAAATGAGACTGGCTTAAACAAACCTTTGGGCAGGTACTTCTAAGGGTAACTTTCTTTGCCTTTTGAGGGACCCAGTTGATTTCATCATGTTTCTCTCTTTCTGCATCACAAATGATGCCCAACACCACCCCCAAGCTTACAGTCTGAAAGAAAGAGATATTTCCCCATGGCTCTGGCAAAAATCCCAGGGAAGTCTCTGATTTGATTAAGCATGGGGCTTGTGGAAGAGGTCAAAGGTTGAGCACATTAGTGAGGAATGAGAAAAGATGGAGCCCAAAGAAAACATTGCAGATTAGATCAGAAAACATGATTTAAATGTATAAACAACTAGGTACCTTGTTCCCAAGGAAGATTCTTTGAGTTCATTGGGGAATGATGTGGTACAAAATACAAAAAACTATTATTTTGCTGACAGATCTACACTACCATTCAGATTCCAATCTTTCTGGGTTATGAGGAGGAAAAAATTGAAGATAAATCCTGAGATAGTGCCTCATTATTAGACATTAAGCTTTTGTGTCATACAGAAAATGTAATTTTTAGCTCTGTTGTGCCACTTGCAGATATCTTTAGTTCTCAACTAACTCTTTGGTAAAATTAAAGGGCTGGCTTTGGTAATTTATGATATCTCTTTGTGCTATGATTCTGGACATGGCTACATAAAAGTAAATTATATCTGAATTCCAAAGCAACTGTCATTTCTATGGGCCTATAATTTCCCAAATGAACTTGACCTCCAAGGAGTAATTTCACAGGATGAATTCCTAGGATACAAGGAACACTATTTAGCTCTTTAGAGGTAGCTAACATTCATTATTGGTTACTTATTTCATTTGGCCTTCACAACATTTTTTTCAGTACTGGGGGTTGAACCCAGGATTTCACACATGCTAGGCAAGCACTACATCCCTAGCCCCTTTTTAATTTTTTATTTTGAGAACAGTCTTACCAAGTTAACCAGTATGGCCTGGAATTTGGGATCCTCCTGCCTTAGACTTCTGGAAAACTGAGATACAAGCATGCCACACCCTACCTGGCGAATTCTCCCTAGAGTAAGTTCCCAGAGACCCTAGGACTGTTGACCTTGTGGAACTTATGATTTTTATCCTAATGAGATTGATTTGGACTTTGGACTTTCAAAACTGTAGGGTAATAAATTTTTGTTTCAAGTCAACAAATTTGTGGTAATTTGTTGCAGTAGCAATGGAAAGCTATATAGGTAAGTACTCTAAACTTACATTACTAGAAAGGGCACAGTTAGAAAATTTATATATCTTGCCCAAGCTGAGACAGCTACTAAATGACAAAGTTGAAATGTGAATTTGAGTATATTTGGCTCATTTCCCTTTTAAAAAACAGCTTCTAAGACAATCCACAACAGATTGATTCCTCCAGCCCACTAGCCACATGCTCTCATTTAAACCACTTACCTGGCAGGTAGATTGAGACCTCAAAGACTGGCTTAGGTAAGACAAGATTTATTCCTTAGGACTGCCTAGGGGGCTAGTTCTCCTGTTCCCCAAAATAAAGGATGTGGGTTATTTGAAGGAAAGTGAACTAACCTGGATTTCTGATTTTTAGGATAAAAGTTATGTAGAATTGCCACTGGGTAGAAAACTAACAGTGTCAGCTGCCCTGGGCCCCAACAAGGGAAGGATGAATCACTGTGGGAGGTGAGGGGGGAAACCTTTCTGCCACATCCTAGCTCACTGAATGGTCACACTACACTTATGAGGAAGGTTTCCTGTCTTACTGCACAAATAAGAAATGAAGCACAGGATACATATAGAACTATCTGACTCCAAAGTTCTATGTGTTGCACTTGGCCTGGCTGTCATTTGATTAACTAAAATTATGGAGCAAAATGTGAGAATTAAGTTTTTATAATTCCTCTGTGTGAGGCTGGGGTGTAGCTCAGTGGTGGAACACTTGCATAGCATGCATTTGATACCCAGCAGTGAAAAAAATCCTTGAGGAAGACAGAAGAGGAAGAGGAGAATCCCCACTTTTTTAATATTATTATTATTATTTTTTTTTTTTTGTGGTGCTGGAGGCAGAACCCAGGGCTTCGTGCATGCTAGGCAAGTGCTCCACACACAACCATACTCCCTGTTCCCAAACTTGAAATATAATCCAAAATTTGTCCTGGTATAAGAAGAATTTCCATGTTTAAATTGGCTAATTGGTGAATTCTATTGATGTTAGTCAAAAATCTCTTTTTAACAAGGGACAGTGGCAAGGAAAAAAGATCAGGTGTGTTAATCTGTAACTTTATCTAGGACTAAGTTTTCTGTGAAAAGGAATGTGACCAAATAGTCTTTGAAGTGACTCTCTGCTATTTCAGGGTCAAGGTAAAAATTTCCTGTGATGATCCTCTCATCGACTTTTTCTTGTGTTTTCTTTTTCTGTGGTGATAGGAATCAAACCGAGGGCTTTGAGCATGTGGGTAAGCACTCTACCACTCAGCTACACCTCCAGCCTCCACCAGATATTTTATTAACCTCATCTCCATAAGAAAAATGTGCATCATTTAAAAAATCAACCACTTCTCCAGGCTTTGCTAATAGATATATTGGTCAATGTAAATCTAAGGATGCAGTTAGTGTGGTAGAGAAAGGGAGCAGCAGCTCATAGGAGACTCAGGCACAGAACCAAGAAGTGGTTGCTGACTGCTGGGCTAACTGCCTTGTGGTGGTTAGCGGGGGGGTCAACTTGCCTGGCTTTGGGGTCCGCCCTGTGGATTTTTGTAACAAACTTCTAGATGTGTCTGGGTAATCATGGAATTGTGGCAATAGGGTCTATGTCTGGTCTCTCACCCCTTCTTGTCTGGGACCCTTCCCCTGATCTGCTTCCTGCCCATCATGAACTAAGGATCTTTGCTCCACCATGCCCTTCTGCCATGGTGTTCACACCATGGAGCCAGCCAGCCATGCACTGAACCCCCTGAAAATGTGAGCTAAACTAAAACTTTTCTTTAAATTGTGGGTGCTGAGTATTGTGGATAGTAACACACACACACATATGTGTATATATATACATACATATATATATATGTGTATATATATATATATATATATATATATATATTTTAAAGAATACACTTCTGTTGGGCTCTGAGCCTGCTCTGAGTGACATGTTGCCTGCTCCAGACAGAGCACTTGATTCTTCACCTCTGATCAAATCATAAAGGAGCCCAGAGTCTGGTCCTACCTGTACCAAATAGGAGGCCCTACCCTTTTTTGAAGTCATCCCAAGTGCCAGGTTCTAGGTTAAGTACATTACTTATGCCATCACACATACTTCTTACTCCAGCTCTCAGAGGTTGGTGGTTTTCCACAGCTGAGAAATGAATGTGCAGGGACACGTGATGCCCAAAATCACAAGGAGGTCAAGAGATTTGGGATTTGAGCTGAAGTCTGCTTCCAAATATAAGGCTTTTAATGACTGTATCATATTTCCTCTATTCATGTGGAGAGCTTGATTTTAAGATCCTCATGAAGAATCTACCAGGTAGATATGGATATGGCTATCTCATATTGATTGACAGAAGCTACTAAACTTGCTCCAGATCACACAGCTAGTAAGTGGTAGAGTCAGAACCTTTGCATGACATGGATAATGCTGCCAGCTGGAGCAGTAGCCAGGCTCGCCTCTCTCTTGGCTATAGGGGTCAAGTGCCTGGATCGCTGGGCACTCTGAACCTAATTCTGAGGAACAAATTCTCTATGCTGTCTCCATTCTGGAGCCTGGTGTGGCTGCCAGCACTATTCTGGAACATGATGCTCTGAGGCTTTCTCCTCCAAGCAAAGTCTTTCACTTTTGCAGTTTTGAGGCTGCAAAGTATGGGGACCAGCTACCTCTTTCCAGGATGCTCCCAGGCCATCTTTTTTATTCTGTTCCTTCTCAGCAATGGAGATCTCAGTTCTCTCTTTACATTTCACAGCTTTCTGGCCAAACTCACATTTTAAATTATCCTGCTGGGCTCTTTACTTTGGATTTCCAACATAAATCTGGCTAAAAGCCCCCAACAATAGCCATTTCAACATTTGGTTGCCTGGAGATTTCTTCTG
>RJWM01031617.1:0-22243 GCA_004363535.1 Dasyprocta punctata | reverse complement strand
TCCATCAGACTTTTTATTGTTTCTGTTTTATTCAGGTTTATTTTGCTATTCTTGTTTCTCAAGAAGGAAGCTAAGAATATTTATTTGATACTTCTATTATCTAGCAATTGTTGTTTAAATTTTCTTCTTTGTATTAAGTTAGTTGCATACAAACATTTTTCCAGTTGTATTTTATTTTTATACACTTGAATATATTTTTTATTTTCCTCAATATTTCTTTCACTTATGAATTATGTCAAACTGTGTTACATAATTTCTAGCTGTGTTGTAATTTTCCTGTTATCATCCTTGTAAATGATTAATACTTTGATTCCATTTTGGCAAGAGAGCATATTCTATACAATTTCAATCTTTAAAAAGTGTTAAGGTTTGCTTTTTGAATCAGGAGGTGATCAACCCTGAAGAATGTTTCTTATATTCTTGAAAAGAACATCTTTTATGATTTTTAAAAAAGTGTTCTATAATTGTGAATGATAGTTTGTTGGTGGGTGGTGTTTTACAGTTCCTCTATTTTCCTGCTCACTTTTCACCTGTGCTTCCACAAAATGAATAAAAGAGGATGCTGAAGTCTCCAATCCCCAACTATTATTTCTATGGATTTGCCTGTTTATAATTCTCTGAGTTTTTGCTTTGTATTTTTTTTCATTGCATCACATTGATAGTCAACATTTCTTCTGTAGTTTATCTATTTTTCTCCTTGTAATGGCAGTGGAAATTTATTTCTGTCTGCTTTCTTTTGATTAGTATTCCACTGGTATATCTTTCTCTATTATTTTAGTCTAACCCACTGTGACCAATTTGCAAATGGCTTTCTTCAAGATGGTATATCCAGCTAAATCATTTGAAAAATCTTAAAAATTTCTATCTACATGGATACATTTGAATCATTTAAAGTCAGTGTAGCTATTGATATGCTCAAGCTTGCATCTCTGTTTTTATTATTTCTTTTCTGCTACTTCTTTTTTTCACTCTGTAATTTCTCTTTTTTACAACTATGTACTGTAATGGGCTACTAGAACGCTTATTAGAACAGACTCTGATTGATCCATTGTGCCTTTAAATGTACATCTTTATACCTATGTATTTATTTTAGCAATTACTCTAGGTATTGAGAATTACAGTGTAATTCATAGGACAACTAGTAAGCAAAAGAAGAATAAGGTGTATAATCTATACGTGGATTGACTTCTAGTAAAATTTAGAAGTGTTGCTCTTAAGACTATATTTCACTTCTTTATAAAATTATTGTTGCAAATACTTCCTTTATGCAGATTTGCAAACTTATTCAATTAGGTTAATTTTTTTTCCTTCGAGTGCTGAATATAATTTAAAACACTTGGTAGGAGCCAGACTCACTATTATATTTACTGATTCCATTCCTCTTTTTTCACTGCTGATCTTTGAAATTTCTTTTGCTGTCATTTACTTTTGATTGAATAACTTAATTTAGCTTTTCTTTTTGGCAGGCCTACTAACCACAAATTCTCTTACCTTCCTTCATCTGAAAAAAAATTTTTTTCGTATTCGTTACAGATGGGTATTTTCTCTGAATGTGGAATTCTGAGTGGACAGTCGTATTCTGTTGACACTTAGAAAATGTTGTGCAACTCCCTTCTAGTCCCTTTGATTTTCTATGAGAAATCAATGTCATGGAAACTGTTGCTCCTTCCTAGGCAATGTGTTATGTTCTTAACATTAAATATTTTTCTTTGTTTTTCATTTGTAGAGATAGAACTATACATTGTCTCTTGCCAGCATACTTGCATTTATCTTATTTTGCATGTTTCAGGATGATGCCTTTTGCAAAACTTGGGAAATTTTCAATCATTAATATTGGGAATATTCTTCAGTCTCAGAGTGTTTCTCTCTTTCTGTAACTACAACTAATGAAAGTTAAATGTTTTCTTCCCCACAGACCTCAAGGCCTTTACTGGTTTCATGTTGATAGGTAGTCCTTTCCTGTCATATGAATTTGCTATTTTTATCCTCTGCATCTCTTGTTGTATTTGTTATCTGCTCAGGGCTTTAATTTAGTTACTGTGCTTTGGAAACCCTTGTACTCAGGAAGGACAACACCTTCACAACTGAAGCAAGCACTCCTTGACCATTATTTAGAGTGGAGTCATGTGAACCCTGCATCTGAGCTCCTTTCTGGGAATGGCCCTCTACTACAAAGAAATTCTTCACATAAGGTCACACTTCTTCTGCAGAGACAGTCCATAACCAATTCCTAGTAAAAGTGGGACTATAATGAAACAGATCCATTGCTTCAGTGTAAGGACAACTTTGAATGATCATCTTAGACTCTAAGTTCCCATGGCCGCCATATACTTGGCCTTCAGTTGAATTCATTTCGTTCTTTCTTTTACCATCAGAAGGGAAGTGGTTTAACTTCACTAGAATCAGCAGCACTTTGAGTTTCAAGTTTGCCTTTATTACTTAAAAGCTCTCATTCATCTGCATTTTATTGTTTACTGGAGGAGTCTTATAAGACGTTTATTACATTGATAGAGGCTCCTGCACCACACTGCTTTGGACAAGTGGGATCACTTAATAGTCAAGGTTTGAATGAGGATACATGATCAGGGAATCTAAAGCCTGATTACCTACACAGAATCTCGCCTGGTAACAAACGATAGAACAGCTCCAAGTACCAGCTTGGACATGACACCAGGAGAGATGGAGTCTGCCCTCCAGAGCTCAGTGTATCTGGTTTAAATCAGCAATAATGATATGGTGTCATGTTTCCAATAGGTCTGGACACATGGATCTGACCGTCAGGGGAAGAAAGAGGGGCCAAGTTACATGAATGGGCAATGGTACATTTTGAGGACTTCAGGGTTCTCATTCTCAATGACAGGATTTGTAGATTTATATGTTGTGGTTACCAGAAGGAAAAGTGATTCTACCAGAGGACATGGTAGGTGTCTTACTAAATTTAAGACTTTGGCTGCCTCCCTTTTATTTCCAGATCCTCATGAAAATTATCAGAAAGGAAGAAATCACTCATCTGTTTTACATTTATTATCAAGTGGAAGCTACTTCACAAAATGTTCAAATAAGAATATGTTTTGCACCCAAATAATCTATTCTGGTTTCCCTTGAAACTCCATTTTCCCATTTTGATAAGAAAAGTTTGAGTGTGGGCAGCACAGTTTGAAAAGGCAAGGTGGCCAAGTCTACAATACCTCAGACAGAGAAAGTGAGTCACACTGAGCCATGCAGAACAGTAGGGGACCTCACATAGGGAAAGGCAAATCTAGAATGTAATAGAGGAGGGAGATGTTGAGTTATAGTTGTTGGCTTGAGAACCTAATTTATGCTGGTTTCTGAGCTTGTTCTGTTAACTGTTTTTTTCCAAGTTTCCCCAGAACAAGGGACACACTAGAATTCAATAAGAATAAATTCAATAAGAATATTTATTTTATAATGCACATTTAATGTGCAAAGTAAGTGAATCAGAGTCAAAGAAGCGACCGAGGGTGTACTGCCAAAGGTTACATCTTTGTGATAAAAGTACATGCTCTACAGGTGCTATGGGTATTGGAGCTGTCTATTCCCAGGAGATAGTCTTTTCCTGAAAGTTATGAGGCCCCAGACCCTTGCCGCCATTGGAAAATACCAGGAGTGGGCTCACACATGTAGTTGGTCTGATCCATAGAGGTTCAGAACTGGAAGCACAATGAACTGCAACTTGTGTGAAGGTGAAGTGGTCCTTTGGAAAGAAAAAAGTCTCAGACACTGTACTTATTTGAGTGTTTTCCAAAAAAGCTGTCATTATTTCTGCAAACATTTTTGAAATTAAGATCTGATCCTCATAAACTTCCTGTCACAAATTTCCCGATTTTTCCAAGTAAAAGTAGGATGCTCACTATTCTTTTCTCTGATTCCACATTCCTAGGTTTTCATGCACTGAGAAAGTGTACTTTAAAAGATTCTCTACTCTGCCAATAATCTCTATGACAGTTTTCCCAGGCAAAAATCTGAAGTTAGAGATTGATATTTTCTGTATCTCTCTCTTGTGAAGAAATAATCTTAGTCTAGGACTCCCGTGAGGCTGTGTTTTAACCTTGCCCATGAATCTGAGGACTCTTGAGGGCTCTGCTTTGTTTTTGGATCAAAACTATAACCAGGCTGTATTGCTATTTCTGGTTGCTTTTCACATTGCTGAGAAGAAGAAGACTTGGAGAGGAGAAACTCTAGAAAGAATGTGCTAAGCAGAGCCACGTGTTGGCTGCTGCCAGAGTGGGGACAGCCACAGCCAAGCCTCTCTCCATGAGTCAGCGCCATTCCTGGAATGTAAAGGGAGAGAACCAGGCCTCACCAGGGAGTGGTCCCACTAGGGAAACTGTATCATTTTTATTATTTTGTTGGGTTTGGTTTTTTCTCTTTTGTTATGTTTGATTATGTTAAATCTGATGGCATGAGCAGTTATTTGAAAGATAGCAAGACATATCATGGTAGCCATTTTGGATTTACTGTTGGCTTGTTTTGAAGTTCATTATTGCATTCTTTGTTTTGTTTTTATTGTTTCTATTCTATTCTGTTCTGTTTGATTTTTAATATGTCCGAAGGTATCTGCTGCTATTCTGAAGAAAACAAAAGGTATTATGGTAACTATTGTTGATTTTGTAAGATTTTGAAGTCCTGTTTCACTTATACTGGTTTATTTTGATTGGTTTTATTCTGTTTTATTTTGCGTTGTTTTATCATCTTTAAAACAAAAAAAAGGTGCTAAGCGAATTGCATCATATTTCTTGCATGTTTTTCATCTCTCTTGCAAAGTCTCTGCATCTGGTCAAATTATGACAGTAGCTGGAGTGACAGCAACTTGAATAAAAATAAACCCATCCAAACTAGTGGAGATCTCATAACTTCTTATATGCATAGTTGGAGAAGAAAGGCAGAGAAATCAGTTTGAAGCAGGGTGTTTTTAAATTCTTGACTTTGAAACTTTAACTCTTCCTATTTGCAGAACTCAATTTATTTCCAAATTGAATTTTGTCTTTTTGAGTTTCTGTGTAAATCACCTCAGATATACTAATGGATATTGGATATGTGTCTTTCATAATTCTGAATTAAATTTATAACACATATTTCAGCTACAGCGGTAACCTGGTTTATTTTGTTAATTAATTTAGTATTATTTCTTTCATGGTTGACTCCAAGGTCTCATTCAAAGTAACAAACCCCTCTACCTCCGATCTACACACCTAGCACTACAATTTTATTTCAAAATGTAAAAAAAAAATTAAGTTCCCCTGTAGCATGATTCTGTATAATTGATGAAGCAATTTTCTCATTTTCTGTTCTCTGTTCTAGTTTCTCTATGGGAAGAGATCAGAAAATCCCTGTTATTTTGAGTAAGTGTAGTAATAGGATGCCTTTGGGTTAGGAGGATTGTTGTTGAGTTACTGTGCATTATTTTTGTTTTTTCAGAATGTTTTATCCAGGATGAATGAGCATTGTCCTCAACTTTTGTCTTAGAAGATACCAATTCAATACATTTCAGAAAACAGTTTTATCCTAAGTAACATTATTCTCTTGGAAACCACTATTTCACTGTTTTTGAATTACTTATTTGGAATAATAAAGTAACCCTCTTTGTTTAAGTAGAGAGTAAAGTCAAGCGATCAGCACCTAAATAGAAATATTTTTTATTTTTATCCCTAAATTTTACCAAAATGTTTGCTTTATCAGTGGAAGTGAAAGGGAGTAATGTTGTTAGTTTCTGACTTGTTTTGTTAGAATCATAGACTTACAGAGTAGGACCAGATCTGCTAATCTTCTGAGTATGCTGTGAAAATCATTATAGTTCCTACATCTGCTAGGAATAAACGTAACATCAACAAATAACGTGTGCAAGCTTTCAAGTCTTTTTCAATAAAAGGAAATCACATGCTTAAGTCTTTATTTTCATGCACTCTCTGCAGAATTGCTAATGGCCCTTAGTTGTGTTTGGTTATTGTTCCTCCAACTGATACTCAATATATATGTATTCTTCTATTGAACTCTCAATCTCATTTTTCCTCCTATAGTATCCACTAATTCTATGCCTACTGTCACCTCTCTTCTACTTTTCACTTAATAGGGACATTTTACTGCTTCTTCTTTCTACACAAATTGCTCATAAAAACTTGTGTTTTGTAGGCAACATTTCCTGATGTTTTGGTGTTAGAGGGGAGGTGAAGAGGAACACTGACTAGGTAGGTTGTTATCATTAGTGAAACAACTTAGTGGTAAGTTATTCTCTGAGATTCTTTCCCACATATTCCACCCAAGAGAGTCTGTCTTTGTGGCTCTGTTCATTTGCTCCCTGACTGGGATGATAATTTACTGAACACTGATCACTCTATTTTAGCTCTTTCAAGTTTTTATATTTTACACATTTTGAAATGTTTCCTATCACATTGTAGCTGACATTCCTGCTTCAATCTGAAAGATAGCAAGAGACTGAATAAAATTGCTCCTCCAGTAGAGGATTGTGCCGGTTTCAGATCATGCACCTTGTTCATATGTAGAAAATTATACCAAACTTTGTTCTCTCAATCATTACTTCTTGGCTTGTATTTGATTCCCTAAACACCTATGTGAGATCTTGTGTACCATTTGACCTCACCAGATAGACTTTATGTATCCTGTCAATTTGGAGTCCAAGCAAGCCTTAGTTTTGGTCCCACAGATTCTGCCCAAATGTCTGTACAGGAACATGACAAAAGCCTAGAATGTGAAAAGATCAGCTTGCATGTGTGAGGCAGAACGTTGTCCACTAACAAACATATAAATACACTCGTAATTCTTATACTGAGTGTCTTACTGTAATACAGTATACACGGGTGCTAATACTTCCTGCTATTTCCCACAACCCACATCCTTTTCCTGAATGTGAATGTAAATACTGCTATTTCTCTTGATAGCATTTTTTTTCTCCCTCTTAAAGGTCACTATGGTTACACATGTAAATGTGCCTGATAATGAACAGAAAACCTCCTGTGCCACTGTGGGCACCTGATTAACATTAATGCAAGAAGTCTTACTGATCTCTACTTGGCAGAAAATTGAATATGTTGTTTATCTTTGATTTCACTGAAATAAATACAGCATCTATGGAATTTCCTCTGTTAACCGTCTCACCAGTGATCACCCACAGATAAAAATGGGTGTTGAAGTTTATAAATCTAAATTTGAACAAAATTTCCTGTAGTTTGAGAAAAAAAATCTCTTGTATTGATTGAGTTCCCAAAAAAATAACTTCAGAAGTGAGATAATTTGTTTTATTTTCTGTGACTCCCTGTTCCTGTCCACACAGTGAACTAAGAGGGGCTGCCCACTCCCAAATCATCTTTGGAGAAACAGCCGCAACAACGGGATTAAGAATCCAAAGAACGGAGCTTGTTTGTGTAGAGTGAGGTCTGGATGGACTTGGTGAGTGGAGGACACTAGGTGGAGCAGGAGCAGGTGAGTGGCTTCAGGCTGTGAAGAGGACACATGGGGGAGGTGTGTGTGTGGACAGCAGGAAATGTTTGATCCTTTATTTTATATTTGATTCAGCTCCCTGCAGGAGAGACAGAAAATCTGCTGCAGTGATCTGAAGTACTCTCTGTGTTCATCGCTCATGCAAGTGTTAATGACTTGAAGTGAAGCAAGAAAAAACAGAACAGACATAGTTGAAGAACATATTATTGAGATAGTATTTAAATTTACCAAGAAGGCCAGAGAAACGAAGAGAATTAGAAAATATCACTGAGATTCTATGACACATAGAGACAGCATTTATTTACCTGGAGTCCCAGAAGGAAGATTCAAAGCCAGAGAAAAAGAGAGAATTGAAGAAATAATAGGAATTTCTTAGAAGAAAAAAAAATAAAAAAGGGCCTTAATTTGAAAATATTTTGAAATGTTCTCAGATAAGACAAACAAACACACCTGGATAAGATCCAGGGAAATTTGAGAAGTACCAATGTGAAATTTCTTTAAAAAACTGCACATTATGTGCCAAGAAATGTGAATCAGATTGATGCTAAACTTCTTAATAGCAATATTAATTAAAGAACATCATTTGTGTGTGTGTGTGTGTGTGTGTGTGTGCGTGTGCATGCATGTAGGGGGATAGTTCTAGAAAATATATCCAGGGACTTCAAAGTGAGCTACACTTCCAAACCTTTTTATTTTAATTTTAAGAAAGTGTTGCTTAAAGTCACTTACTTCCCTATCCTACCCTGCAGTTTGTGATCCTCCTACCTCAGCCTCCCAGAGTGTTGCGATTTCAGGCCTATGTTACAATGATCGGGTATAAAGTTATATCTCAGCAGAGTTTAAAAAAGAAGAACTTTGAACTTAGACTTAATAGCAGAAATATCATTACTAAACAAAGGCCAAGTAAATTATGGATTAAATAATTTTACAACTTTGCAAAAATATGTGATGCTGCTATTTTTTTTTTTTTTTTTTTTGCGGCACCGGGGATTGAACTCACAACCTCGCACCTGCCAGACAGGCACTTGAGCCGCTGAGTCAAACTCCCGGCCCTGGTTTTTTGAGGCAGGGTCGCACTAGGTAGCTCAGGCCGGCCTTGCGCTCACGTTGTAGCCCAAGCTGGCCTTGAACTCACAACGCTCCGCCTACCTCAGCCTCCTGAGTGCTGGGATTAAAGGCGTGCGCCACCACGCCCGGCTGTGATGCTGCTATTAACAAGAGTAGAAACAGTAAAATAATATGGGAATTGCAATGTGTTTTAAAGACTGATCTTAGTAAATCAGGTGTAGATATATTTCCTGTGTGATATTGAAAAAAATTGGCGGGAAGGGACATCTCAACTTTTTCCACCTCTTAGTATGAAAAATTTGCAATATGTTTTTTGACTTTGCATTCGAAGTTTAAAATTCTGAGAATTTTAACTTTTGGTGCTAGCGATTGAGCTCACAATTTTGTATATGCTAAGCAAGTGCCTTTTCACTGAGTCAGGCTTCAGTCCTTATGTTTTAATTTTTAATTTTAAAACTTTTATCAATTTTTCATAATAAATGATTACATAATCTTGTGGTTTTTTTCTATATCTTACTGACACTATGGTTACCTCAACTGAATTTTGAATGTTGAAATAGCCTTCCATTCACATAGTGAGAAAATTCTCATAGTCGTAATGTGTGATTATTTTAAAAATTATTTGATGCTTTTTTTAATATTTTGAGAAATGATTGATTTACATTCATATTCATGAAGGGTTATAGTCTAATTTTCTTTTCCTGTAATATTTCTTGTCAGTTTTGGGTTAGGGTTATTCTAGTTCACTGGATGATTTAGGAAGTATTCTTTCTTGTTTATTTCTGAATGAAAACTGAGACATAAATGCCTGTGGTTTTAGAAACCTTGTCTTTGCTATTGTGTAGCAGCCTAATCAGACTAAGGTTTTTTTTTTTTTCACTCACGTGCCACTTTTGTGACTTGATGTTCAGTTTACTATGGAATCAAGTATCTCTGCATGATACTTGGTTAGATAATGGTGGATCTCAGGATTGCTGCTCCTTCTCTCTGTAACAGCCAAACCCTGAGATGTGCCTAGTACTGAACTACAGTGGTTGTTTATTACATTCCCTTTGGGGATGGCTGACTCTGCATGGTGTCTGTGTTGGTTGTCAGGTCCGACAGTTCCCTGCTCTTTGTTCATAATCAGAGCTTTTGCTTCAACTTTTAAGAAGAGGAATGGATATTAGCTTGGATTTTACAAGCAAAGGCAGATTGTCGTTTCTACTACTCCTTCCTCAGATGCAAATAATGTTTTGCGTTTACTTTAAAGTGAAAGTGTTGTTTTTTTCTCATCATTTACTGAAGGCTTTGGTTTCTTATAACAAAGTTTTGTAGACCACAAGTCTTTGTGTCCTTCACGGTAGTTACTGATCAGCAATTTCCCTTAAAATGTTCAGCAACTTCTTTTAAAATGTTCAACAACAAATCATTATCATTTTTGAGAGTACATTTAATATTCATCATTGCATTTGCATATTTAGATTATTATTTTACTATCAGATGTATAATTGGCAAATATTGCTCCCTTCCACCAATTTTATTTTTCTTACTTGTTTCTTTATTATGCAGTAGTTTCTTTTTTATATTTTTCTTTTGGTTAGTGTGTATTTGTAATACATAATGATTACTTTCTTTATGGGGAGTTGGTCCAAATGCATGATACATCCTAATTCTTCTTTCATCCCCTTTTGTTCTCCTACTGCTCCTTTCCCACCATCTTTTGGTCTCTTTCACTATTGCAAAAAGCCTACCTCCTTATTTCTTATAATCAAGTTTTAATTTTGCTCTATTTTTATTTTGAGTTTGTGAAAAGAAAACCATGAAATATTTAAGTATGTGTTTCTGATTTTTGTCTACTTAATCTATAGTCTCAGTGTAGATCCATTTTCCTACAAATGACTCAAATTTAACCTTGTTTATGGCAGTATAGTAATCTGTTGTGTATAAATACATTTTCTTTACCCATTCATCTGTCGTAGGACATGCAACCTGCTTTCAAGACTTAGGTAATATGCACCATGGTGTTAAAAACATTGGTATGCTCCTGTCACTGTAAAACATTATATCTTTAACTTGTTCTCAAATGTGCCTAGAAGATGAACAGCTGGATCAAATGGAATTTCTAGTTTTAGTGTTTTGTTTTGAATTTCCATACTAATTTTTGTAGTAGCTGTACCAGGCAAATTCTCACCATCAATATAAAAGGGCTCCTTTTTCCTCATAGATATGCCAGAATTTATTATTATTTGAATTCCTGATGATGACCATGGTTTCTGGAGTAGGATGAAGTCTTGGGATTTTCAAGTTGCTTTTTTCTAATGGTCAGATAAATCAAACTTATTTTGTCTATTTTTGACTATTTGTACTTCTGAGAAGTGTCTATTGATTTTAGTTGCCCAGGTTTTGATTGGGTCTTATTTTGGAGGGTCTAATTTTATGGAGTTCTTTATATAGTCTAGATATTAGTCCCTCATCTGAGGAAGAGTTGGCAATAATTTTTTTTTTTCCATTCTGTGGGCTCTTTCTTCACACTGTGGCATATTTCCTTTCTGTACAGAAGCTTTTTAGTTTGATACAATGTCATTTGTTGATTTCTGATGTTATTTCTTGTACAGTTGGGGTTCAGTTCAGAAAGTCTTGGTGTATCCTTGCATCTTCAAGAGTTTTACACATTTTGTTTTCAAGTAGTTTAAGTGTTTCTGTTTCAACATTAGATCTTATGTATTTTTATTTTAATTTAGTACATGAGAAGAGCTGGAGGTGTAATTTCAATCTCCTTCCTATTGATAGCCATTTTCCTCAGCAAAATTTGTTAAACTGTATATTCTCCAGTGTATGTTTTGACCTATAAAGTCAAAGATGAGATAGTTGAATGTGCCCGGAGTTGATTTTGCATTCCATTTTGTTCTGTTGAACCAAGGGAGTTTTTTTTTTTTTTTGACAAAATTATGTTTTTGTTTTTTTTTAATCACTGTAGCATCATAATATAACTTCAAACTGGGGATTGTGATGCCTCCTGCCTATCTCCTGTTGCCTGAACTGCTTTTGTTCTTTAGGATCTCCTCTGCTTCCATGCAAATTTTAAAATTGTTTCCTGTAGTTTTCTGAGGAATACTGACAAATTTAGATTGGCATTATGCTAACCATATGCATCAATTTTGAAAATATGGTCATTTTTATATTAATGATTCTGTCTGTCTAGAATAGGGGATTTGCTTTGATTTTCTTATGTCCTCTTTTATCCTTTTTTTTTTTTTTTAGCAGAATACTGTAATTTTCATTGTAGAAGTGTTTCACATCCTTGGTTACTTTAATTTCCAAGTATTTATTTTTTCTTGAAACTGTTGTGCATGTCATTTTTCCTTAATTTCTTTCTCATGAATTCTTTTTTTATATACACAAAATATTACCTATTTTTGTTTATTGATTTTTTTATCCTGCTACACTGGTGAATTTGCTTATTAATTATTGCAGTCTTTTGGTAGATATTTGGGTAGATCTATGTAGAGGATCACATCATTTGCAAATAATGATTATTTGACTTCTTCCATTCCTGTATACATACCTTTTATTTCATTTTCTTGCCTGATTGCTCTGGTTAGTTTTTTGAGGATTATGTTGAACAGAAGTGGTGTCAGTGGATATCTTTGTCTTGTTCTTGATTTTAGAAGGAAAGCTTTTTGTTTGCCTCTGCTTAATATGATATTAGCAGTAGGCTTATCATAAATGGCTGTTATCAGGTAGAGATAAAGTTTTTCTATATTCTATGTTCTTCAGGGTTTTTACCACAAATGGATGTTGGATTTTTAAAAAATAATCTTTCTGATTCAATTGAGATGATCATATGATTTTTGTTCTTTTTTATGTTTGCATTATATTCTTTGATTTGTGTTTGTTAATCCATCCTTGTATCACTGGAATGAAGTCGACTTTATCTATTCGTTTTGTCTTTAAATTACTGGGTGCCTTATTAATCTGATTTACTAGCTCTCTTTTTTTCTCTCAAGCAATTCTCAGTGGATTTTTATTTTTTCACTCTGAATATTTCATCAATTAGCTATGGGGGAGTTGAAAATTTTTGGAGGCATTTCTTTATCTTGTATTCTTATGCTTCTATATTTATTTGTTTGTTTCTTTTTGCACTGAGGCTTTCAGATTTATTGCTTTGGGAGACATTGTTGTGAGTATGGAACCTTTTTAGTATCTGCTTTTCAGTGATGAATTCTGGGCATAGCAAATATAGACTTGTTTTTTGCTTCAGAATTCTCATACCTTTATGGATTTAGGAGTGGAGACTGTTGTATATTTGCCTCAGTACCTATTTCTCAAAGAATGGATCACTGTATTATTAATAATACCTTTACATACATTGACATGCAGAGAAAACAACTGATACCAATAGCCATGTCATCTTGGCTATAATAAGAAAATCAGCAACTGTATAGTTACATCAAAGTCAAACTGCATATTGGCATACCCTGATAATCAATAATGTATCACCCTTAACCACTGAAAAGATTTGTATGCTTATAGCATAAACACTATGACAAACTTAATATTGATTTACAGTAAATGCATCTACTAAATGAAACAACTTTACTGCCACTAAAAGGGACCAGTATTCAAAAGTAATAGCATAGTTTACTAACTATCCTAGGACTCATAAAACTTAATGTTTAAATGAGTGCAGTTAGAGATGGCGAGGAAAGGAAGCATTAAAAATGTGAAATACTTACACATTGTACAGACACCTAAAAATGGCAGAGGGTTCAAAGCATAGCATATACAACAATAACAAAATCACAATGGCAGATAGCAAGAGAAGGAAACCAGGACAGAAAAAGGACAAGATAAAGTGTAAACAACAAAATGGCATAGTCATTGTCCTATAAATAAATATATATTTCAAATTTCAAATTATTAATTCCCTTATCAAGTATCTTATAGTTGAATGTACAAAAATTGACATAATAATTAAGTAAATAAATAAATAAACTTTACAATCATTTTGCATCATGTTGAAGTTAAGAACACTCATACTTAATGGAAACTAATGGAAAAAGATATTCAGTGAAGTTGATAATTAAATGAAATAGAATTTGGTATGCTTCTATGAGACAAAATAGATTTCAAATCTGAAATTTAGACAACGGACAAAGGATATTATAATATACAATTATTTAAAAAGTCAATCAACAATGAAAGCATATCAATTGTAAACGTGTGTGCACTCAAAATATTCCCTAAATGTATCAAGCAAATGCTGATAGAACTAAGGGTGAAATATTAACCTTTAGAGTATCAACATTTATTACCAAAGTAATACTCTCTAAAGTGAATAAAAAGACAGAAAATCAGGAAAGAATCTGAGGTCTTAAATTATACTATAGGCCAAATGGTCCCAAAAGACATATAGGAGGCAGTCAACCAGCCTCAGAGTTCATGTTTTTCTGAAGTGCTTATAGAATGTTCTATAGCTAGATCATATGCTAAGTCCCAAAAGGAGAAACAACTATTTTCAGGAAATTTAAATGATATCAAGCATCTTCTTTGGCTAAAAGAAAATAAGAGTAGATATTAGTAACAGAAGAAAAACTGATCTTAAATCAAAAATCCAGTTTAGAGTGTTGAAACTCAACTTCAGTTTGTCACATAACAATTTTTTTTTCACAAAACAAAAATTCAGCCTGCATAACAACCAAATGCAGATAACTCCAGAAATTTACAACCCCAAGGCAATACCATACAGAAATAATCACACCCTTTAAACCTCAGGACACCAATAGTTTCTGAGGCCAAAGGGATATAACAGACCATTCATTAACTTGTATATTACTGTAGATAATTTTAACATAAATGATAAAGAAATAGATGTTAGGTTCTTATTTATTTTAAAATGAAAAAAGAAAACGATGATACAGAATTTCAAAAGAAAATAGCAGTGGTTAATTTTTAACAATGGTTAACAATGGTTAATATATTGCATCTTGTTATCTTCGAAGCAGTTGCTCGGATTTTAAGACATAGGCATTAAAAAATGAACAAACAATGAAGGCACAATGTGTCCTTTTTGATGAACTAACAGAGATTAGTAGTATAATTATATATATATATATATATATATATATATATATATATATATCTTTTCCCTTCTTTCTTTTCTCCTTTCCTGCATCCCAGGTTTTTCCTTTCACTTTCACAATATCTATTGTACATTCTGGATCTTATTTACTCTTTGAGCTTTTCACGCTAGGGAGACAATATGATGTTTGCACATGAGAGTTTGATTTATTTTCTTAAAAATTAGTGGCAGTCAACAACTGTATTACATGGAGAACGAATTACCTATGCTTTACTTGTTTTAATAATAAACATTTTCTATTTGAGAAGTATTTAGATGTTGTTTGAAACATTGAAACATATTGAACCTCTTGTGAGAAGATCACCATTGACAGTGTGATGTAAGCTGCCTTTATTGCAGTGGATCCAAACGACACCTGAGGTAATGAGGGGTGTACAGATAGAATCCAGATGAATGACTTGGAAATGGTATATTCAGGAGCATGTTCTCAATCATTTTGAACAGTAGGCAAGATTGCTGAGCAACTAGCTCATATTGTCATTGGATCTCCAGACATAGCTCTGAGGGGAGAAAAATCCAGACCCTGATAGGACACCGGGTATTCCTTGCTCCTCTGATCTGGTCAGCACATGGTTACTGATGGCACTGCCACTATCCTCAATGGAGTGACCACTTGGAAAATCACAGACTCTCAATCTAGTGATGGTAATATCCTCACACAAGAAAGCAAGTCAAAGTCCATAAATCACGCTGAAATTATTGCTGTGAAATTGGATGTTGAACAATCATTGTAGGAAAATTATGTACTAAAGATCAAAACAATATTATAAAAGAAACTTATGGAATTTACTAATCTTGGTTTTACAGCATATTGTAAAATGTAGAAATTATGTGCTGAACAAATGTGTGATTTATCCTTTTTGAGTCTGGAACATAACATTACCTGGGATAATAATATGATGTGGCACTCCTGACCCTGATCCTATTTTTTCTTTTTTTTTTTTTTCTGATCCTACTCTTTCTGTCTACCAACATCATGCAGCAAATAGCAAATTGTTAGGAAGAGCCAATGATACTTATTTTTAGCACTTGCAATGGTATAAAGGATCTTGAAACATGCTGATGATGCTGTCTATATTCTTAATACAGGTGTAATAAATAAGACTGAATTGGCTTAAAACCTTAACAAGGCTTCCTCAGTATTTACCTTCATCACAAGAGATATTGAATTGGTGCTTGTAAAGGAACAATCATTTGTTAATTTCCTTTCTCATGGATTAAAACAGGTTTTCTTTGGGTTTGGCACTATCAGGATTTTATATGATTCTACTTTGGACTGTTGTGATTTGGATTTGTTTGATTTTATTCCATAAATCTTTCTCCTACCTGAGCTCTATGCCTGTTAAAATGAGCCTGTGAGCATCTCTTCTTCTTTGGTTTCCTCACTGCCCTTTTAAAACATTGCAGGTCTAAGGGGGATAGAATGAGGAGAGAATCATAAAAATGAAATAAAATGAAAACAAAATGTCCTCACTACTGTTCAGAGTGGTGATGCAAGGACAGCATGCAGATGCAAGTTAAGGAACTCAGAATTTCTGACGCTAACCTTTACACCCAAAATTCAATTGATAACACCTTAGGAATGTGCAATCAGACCCGAGTGGTGCCTTACTCAAGAGTATAACTGTCCTTAAAGCACTGGTCAGACAGACTTAGGTATCTAATAGATCTCTGCACATGTGCCTCATACTCTGGTTCCAAGGGAAAATTGTCAAATTGAGCTTCTACAGTGGAAGTGTCAGTCTCCCAGTGAAACTCCATGCCACTGAACTTCACATCACTGGACCCGACCCAGGTGTACTGATTCCAAAGGCTGTGCTCACTTGAGAGGATCTTCTGAGGTAAGACTTCCTGGAAAACCCTCTAAGGGACACAAACTGTGTTACTGTACCTAATATGTGTACATTGTTGAGGTTTTTGTATTGTTACAGCATATGAATTTTGTGAATAAAAAATGCTTGAAATGCAATACTTCATTGTCTTAGTGCATGGATCTAAGAAGCCTCATAGAGGTCATCAGCACATTGGGTCATGAATGCATGATAGTGGATTAGTCCACTGACTGCTTTAGCATAGTTCTTGGTGTGTATGATGGACCTAAGAGGGAAGAACACACTGGGTGTGAGTGGCACCAACCAATAAGCTTGTACCATGAGTAGTATAAAAATGGAAAAAAGCAGGGCACTACTTCCTGCCTGCTCTGTCATGGACTGTTTTACCTCTGCCATGCCCTTCTCACTTGGACCCAGCTGGCCACGAACTGAAATTGCTACAAATTGTGAGCTAAAATAGATATAAATGTTTCCACATTTAACTTACAGGTATTGAACATTTTGCCGCAGAAATGAAAAACCAACTAAGATCCTTTCTTATACCTATACCTTATTTTTCTTATGCTGGTGAATGTGTCCAGATTCACTCTGAGAGCCACAATAGGTCTCTGCTTTCTGTTTTCTTTTTTTAAAAATTTTATTATTTCAAATTTTATTTTAAAGATAGCAAAATCCAACAAAACATAACAGAACAAAGTGAATCAAAGCAAAGCATTAGGACTGGTACAGAACTTCAAAGAAGGATACTAGGAAAACAATAGCTACTATAGTATATCTTTTTATCTTCACAATAGTTGACCAGTCCATCAGCTTTAGTAAAATCAAACCAAAAACAAAACAGAATAAAACCAATAACAACAGAACAGTGAATAAAGCAAAACAATTAATCAGAATAAAGCAAAACAGTGAGAACAATATTGGGCCTTAAAGACAAGATAGAAGAGAATCCCTCATATTTGCTCCATTGCATACTGCTCAGACTGCTGGCCCCAAGCCTGCAAAATCAACCAGCCAATACAAGCATTTAATTGCTTTATGTACCTTAATTGCTATCAACTTAGCTGGTCCTGCAAACCAGCAGGTTGCTTACAGGGTGTGGAGCTGAGGGTATTGATTCTCAGCCCACATGCTGTTAGGCTTATGGGAGGCACAGATCTTTCTCTTCCTGGAATCCATGCTGCTTGTACCACTCACCAGGAAGGCTGGCTACCTGTCTTCTGGTTAGATTCCCCCTGACCCAACATGGCAGGTTTTTGGGAGACCCAGATCTTTCTCTTCCTGGAGTCTGCGCTACTCGAACCACTCACCAGGAAGGCTGGCTAGTTGTCTTCTGGTTGGATTCTCCCTGACCCAACATGGCAGGTTCTCAGGAGGCACAGGTCTTTCCCTTCCTGGAGTCTGTGCCACTTGTGCCACTCATCAGGAAGGCTGGCTAGTTGTCCTGTGTTTTTGATTTTAGGAAAGAGTGAATTGAAAGTTACAGTGTTATATCTGTTGTAGGTTTTTTGTTTATTTGTTCTTGTTTGAGCACTGTTTGCATTATGTGAATGTCTTGTCTTTTTCTTTCATATGAACTGGTGGTATCCTCTAAGTTTTAGCATTTGTTAAAGTTGACATCAATTATGGTGCCTTGCTTCAAAATATGTGTGTGGTATTGTTAGATGCAAATTCCTGGCATAAGTTTCTCCATTTTGGAGAAATTCATGGGGTTTTTAATGAGTATGAAGTTTCTGGTATCTAACGTGGTGCAACTTCAAACTAAAAAAATCCCTACATTCACTACATTGATACGTCTTGCTTCCTATGTATAGTCTCAAATGCAGGGCTAGGGTTGAGAATAGGAGAAAGTTTTTCTACACTCATTACAACCACAGAGTTTCTCAAATGTGTGGCTTCTCAGTTGCCCAGTAGATGAATTCTGAGAGAAGGCTTTTCTATATACACTGATTTCATAAGGTTTATTGCCTGGAAGAATTTCCACATGCAGAATAAGTGATGTTCATTGAGACAAGGCTTTCCCACATTTATTACATTCAAAGGGCTTCTCTCCAGTATGATTTTTTATATTATTTACAAGGTACTTCCAGCCAAAGTCTGTTCCACAAAGATTACGTTTAAAGGGTTTCTCAGCAGTATGATTTTTCCCATGTTCTGTAAGATTTGATATGCCATCATAGGTTTTTCCACACTCCTTACATATAAAGGGCTTGTCTCCCATTTGATGTCTCTGGTGTTTGTTAAAGTTTGACTTCGGAGTGAAAACTTTCCCACAATATTTGCATTTAAATATTTTCTCTCCAGTGTGAATTTTCTCATGGATAAGGAGATTTTACTTCCAGTTAAAAGATTTTCCACAATCATTATATTCAAAACACTTCTTTCCAGCATTGGTGTTCTGATGTTTAATGACATATGACTTTTGGTTAAAGGATTTGATGCCTGCATCACATTTAAAGGTTTTTCTCTAGTATGACATGTTCATGTTCAGTGAGATTAGATTTGTTGTGGAAGATTTTGCCATACAACTAGCAGGCAAAGAAGTTTTCTGTACTACAATTTTTTTTTACTGACTAAAGTGTGACATCAGAATGGAAGTTTTTTTTTCACATTCACAAGCTTTCTCTCGAGTATGAATTTTCTGATGAATGAGAATGCGTTTTTGACTGAAGATATTTCCATGTGTCTTATATTTATGAGGTTTCTCTCGGTAGGACTTCTTAAATGCAGAATAAGGAGTAATGCTTGAGAGACAAATTTATCACACTCAGTAGATTCAAAGCTTTCTCCCCCATGTAAAATTCTAATAATCAAAAGTGATTCTGCATTCACTACTTCTATGAAGAGTGAATTTTCTGCTTCAAAATGAAATCTGTCATTTTACTAAAGGTTTTTCAATTTTTTTTTAGAAGTGCAGGGTTTCTCTTCAGCACGACTTCTCCATCTAATAAAGTGTGAAATGGTAAATAGCATTTGCCCACATTTAGCAAATTCCTAGTGTCTTTCTCCAGTAGGAATGTTCTACTCTCAGACAGGGTATAAACTGTTTGTAGTAACTGACATTTCCACACTGATTTACAAGGGTTTATCAAGGCAAGGAGTGAACTTCAGTAGAGAATTTCCAGGCTAATAAATTTGACTGTTTTACACATCTTCCTTCATGATTAACTCTAAAATTTCTTTCAAACTCAAAATTTCACAAAAGTATTGCATTGACGTGGGACTTAAAAAACAATCCCCTTCAAACTACCGCCGTACTCTCCTGTAACTATAACTTATTCTTCTGATTCAGGTAGGATTGGTAACCGTCCTGTAAACAGAGTTTATGTTTTCTTGTTCTCCCAGGATACATAAGGCTCTGTCTTCTTTTAAGGCTAAGTGATTAGTTGCTTGGTCTTGTTTCTGTGCTCTTGCTTTCCTCCCTTTGCCCCCACCCCGTTTTCTAAAGACCAACCCCCTCAGTCAAACATATAAAAGTTGGAATTTATGATTTGTTCTTTGCTCAACCATTTTGGCTTTATCAGCTGAGTTAAAGTACATCTAAACCAAAATCCTCCTGTTTCCCAATTGGTCTGTACTATCTCTTAAATCCTCTGACATTTCTGGTGACCATAAAAGGACTGGAGATGATGGATTTGCTGTCTCCTTTACCTGTAGGCTGGAGAGGGCCTGAGCGGAGAGAGTCCTGAGACCACTGGTACCACCTGGTAAAACTCCAACTCAGAAAGGATGTCGGCCCTCCCACAGGCCACAGACTTCTCCCCTGCCAGCACAGACAGAACCTGAGGGAATTTAGGATGATTCTGGAACAACAGCATGCTACAAGAGTGCACTAAGGTTTTGACGTTTGAAGGGGGAAAGCTCATTCCATTAAGTCAGAAGGGGAACCTGGTCACCTCAGAGTGGGGAGTGTACTTAGTAATTTGATGTGGGTTGCATGAGATCAAATGTGCAACCCCAATTTTTATGCTTATATCTTATAATCTAAATATTTACTTTAAAGATAACAATATGCAATATATTAACCAGTGTTAATTTCCTTTTGTTTTGAAATTTCATATCATTTTAATTTTTTTGTTTATAAAAAACATAGAATCTTATGTCAGACTTTTTGACCTCTAGGCTGGTGAAATGACCTCTTAACTCTGATGGCTCCCATAATAGTCACATTTTTTTTTTAGATATTGGCCCAGTGGATTGTGTCACTATATTGCTTGGCTCCACTAAGCACCATACAGTCCATCAGTTGGCCCCCTATCAATTGGCCCCTTGGCCAGTCACCTTATATTAAATGATGGCCAATCAGTTTCACAGAAAAGTTTTCAAAATCTGGGGAGTTAATTTTATCTCATATTTGTCAGTATATAATTTTGTAAGTTTTTTAGCATACATTTTAATGTGAGTTTTGATGTTTTTCTTTCCATCTCCACCCACATATGGCACAAAACACTTCATCAAGTAATTTTGTTTCAGAGCATAGTGTTCCCTTTGCAGAAATTTTTAGATGGAATAATTTGAGTTTCATCAAATTAACAAGTAATTCCAAAATCTTTGAAATAAATAAGCTTCCATAAGCTTTCGTCAACATATGTAAGCTTTCTAGTCTTGTCATTATCTTTTCTTTTATTTTAAGTGAGACAAAACTTTCATGATACAAAATCCTCTCTTATGAAAAGCATATCAATTTTACTTTGATATTTTCCCTCACTAAACTTTGTTGTAGTCATTTTGATTTTTAAAGTGTTCCTTTTTTCCAGATTTTTACTGCATAAATTTGACTGCTAATAGATCTCTGAGTAACCTTGAATCAGTGTTCTTATCTTAACCCAACAGTGAAAAGAGAAAAGAGTAAGTTAACCCCATAATTACAGTTAACACCGAATTTACAATGCACAAGAAATGTTTTGCATTTTAAATTAAGAAAAATAATAACTTAGATTGCAAACCAAAAGCACATTTACCAATTAGATAAAATTTTCTCCTGTAAACCCTCATTAGACCCTACCAACAGGACTTTGGTCATTCATGCTGGAGATGCTCCAGTTTTCAGACACCTGCAGGCAACATCAGGCTGGTGATACCAAGTGAGAGCTGGTCTTGGGCTCCAGAAGCCAGGAGGGGACCCTGGGCACTGTCTCACTTCACACTCACTTTGAAATGAACAGATGACTCCTGTTTCACCACTCCAATGTCTGTAGGCACAGCTGTTCCTGAGTCTTTTTGTTTTGTGTCTGTCTCAGCCAAGCTATCAGACTAGCTGGCTGCTCAGGCTTTCTTTTTCAGTCTTGGTACCCATCCAGGTTGATCGCCATCATCACCCCATTTTACAGAGTGATTTTTTCCCCCTCTATCAGCCTGTCTGCAGAGCTCCACCTGTATATCCTGGCATATTAAAACTAAGCAGTTTTTCATATATTTGCATGTTAAGATGAAAATCATTTTTCAAAAACTTTCATTTTCAGACCAATCTGACATTTTTCCTACTCTAGTCCCCAGCTGAGCCCTGGCAACATTGGGCTCACATGCTTCCTTTTGCACACACACACACACACACACACACACACACACACACAGACACACAGACACATACAGACACACTCATATATCTCTCATTTCCCAGTTGTATTCGTTCAGATGTCAGATACTTTAGCCTCTCCCATTTGGGCCACTCCCACAATTCTGACACTCTCTGCCAGTTTTTCTTGCCAAAGGGCCACCCCTGCATTTTCTACTTCGGTTGTAGGTT